>NIPM01000246.1:113300-296535 GCA_002738285.1 Holacanthella duospinosa | reverse complement strand
AAAATACTCCTTCAAAGAACATGGATCGAGAAGAGGAATTGGGACGAAGAAGTTTCTGAGGAAGTTCAAAGTGAATTTCGTCAATGGTTAGCCGAATTCTCTTCAATTTTTACAAAAATCAAACTCCCAAGAAACTGTGATGAAGGTATAGGGAGCAAGAATCATAATCAGAAGCTTCAGTTACATGTTTTTTCAGACGCCAGTAAAAAGGCCTACTCTGCTGTAGTATTTCTTCGGGTTGAGACGGTGGAGGGGGTCAAGGTTCAACTCCTACAGGCCAAAGCAAGAGTGGCTCCAGTACAGAAAATTTCCATACCGCGCCTAGAACTAATTTCGTGTGCTATTTCTTCTAGGCTCGCGGTTTCGGTCAAAACCGCACTGGGGATGGAAGACGTTCCAACCCCCTATTGGACAGATTCCACGACAGCATTGTCTTGGGTCCAACGGAACGACGACTGGGGGACATTCGTGGGTAACCGTGTCAAGGAAATCTGCCAATTAAGTCGCCCTGAATGTTGGAAACACATTCCGGGCACTTTCAACCCGGCTGACCTTCCCTCGAGAGGAATTCAACCACTGAAGTTCCCAGAGTTACGTTGGTGGGAGGGACCGCAATGGTTGAAAATTGAAAAGGATAAGTGGCCAAAGTCAGAAGGTATAGTAGACGAGACTATGGTCAACCAGGAGAGAAAACGAGGTATCGTAACTCTACTCACAGTTACCAGTTCCGCAAGGCCATGGTATGCACCTTTCAACAGTTATCACAAAAACCTTGTTGTTATGTCATTTGTTTTTCGGTTCGTGGATACACTGAGAAAAAGAAGTTGCGAAAAGACAATTCGTCCAACTACAGACGAAGTCAGAGCCACAGAATTCAAGATCTTTAAGTTGGTTCAGTCAGAAGTGTTCCCCAATGATGAGGACTTGATTTGTGGACTCAATGTGATACGTGACGATTTTGGGATTTATCGTGTCAAAACAAAATTATTTCACCGGCAAGACAGTGACAGTTTTAAGAAGCCAGTTCTACTTCCTAACTGTCATTTGGTGGTTGACTTGCTAGTGATGAAGGAACATTTGTGTAACTCACATGGAGGAATTCAATTTCTCATGTCAAAGCTGCGTGAGCAAGTTTGGATCATTCATGCAAGGAAAACAGTGAAAAGAGTGCTCAAATCCTGTGTCATCTGTCGTCGCTTCGAGTCTAGGAAAACGGAAGTGCCGAGTTGCTCTCTACCCCAGTCCAGGGTTCAGGGTGACTACACCTTCCAGACGACAGGCATCGACTTGGCAGGCCCATTGATTCTTAAGACTGGAGACAAGTGTTACATTGTGCTCTACACTTGCGCCGTTTACAGAGCAGTGCACCTTGAACTTGTAGACTCAATTTCAACTGATGATTTTTTGTTGTCNTACACTTGCGCCGTTTACAGAGCAGTGCACCTTGAACTTGTAGACTCAATTTCAACTGATGATTTTTTGTTGTCGTTTATCAGGTTCACCAGAAGAATGACGAGACCAGAAATCGTCTACACGGACAATGGTACCAATCTAGTTGGAGCAAACAACCTGTTTTCCGCCATCGATTGGGAAAAAGTCCAAAGAGAAACTCAACAGAATCGGATCAATTGGGTTTTCAACCCACCTGCAGCGCCATGGTGGGGCGGATGGTGGGAGCGACTCATCAGAAGCACAAAGGATCTCCTCAAGAGAAGTCTTGGGTTCCATAAGTTGACAAAAGTGGAACTTGAAACAAGCCTTTGCGAGGTACAGCGTGTGATCAACAGCAGGCCACTGTCATTCGTCACCGGAAATTTAGACGATTTCGAGCCGATTACTCCATTGATGTTTATTCAGGACATGCCAAGCGTCGACATTCCAGAAGCTGAAGTCATCACTGTGGAATCACTAGAAGGAAGACGAAAAAAGATGAAGAGTCTCTTCCAGGAGCTCAAGAATCGGTTTCGATCCGAGTATCTGGGAAGCCTCGTCCAACGGGGCAAAGAGAAACCACGGGAATTTAAAGTGGGAGAGATCGTCCTTCTGGAAAATGAAACCAAGAAGCGAATTCTTTGGTCCATGGCAAGGATCACGGAACTCATCCCTGGAAAAGATGGAAATGCAAGAGTCGCTCGACTAAAGACAAAAACAGGAGAGCTACTTCGACCAATTCAGCGTCTCTTTCCATTGGAGGTAGACACAACTGAAGTTTCGGTCATCCACGACAAGATTCAGCTGTCGCAAACAGTGGACAATGAAAAGGCAGCTAATGTGAAATCTACAGTCACTACGAAAATTGGCCGTGTCATAAAGAAGCCAATCAGATTTTGTGACTATTGAAAATAGGTTCTTTCCATTTAGCTTGCTCTAAATGCAAAGGGTGGGAGTGTTAAGTAAAGTGGTAAAATTTAGACTNTCCATTAAAAAAACAATTTGCAACATCTGATTTATTCCTCTTTAGTTTGCCGCAATTGTGTCGTCTGAACTAATAAGAATTTCTAAAACAAAAAGAAAATTTAAATCTTACTTTGCAGAGAGTTTCCTTTCGAAACAACCTGCCAATANCTTACTTTGCAGAGAGTTTCCTTTCGAAACAACCTGCCAATATTCAATATTCTACCATCCGCAAGTTATGTCAGGGTCACATGGGTTAAAAGAAATATAGCACGACGAAGAGATAATATAATAGTATGTGCAAAGTGGGATCTCCGTGGTATCTCCGTGGTATCGCTACTCCGTGGTATCTTGATAACACTCGCTCTACCCACTTTTGGAGTTAAGATACCACAGAGGAGGATCGTCCGTAAAAATCCTTCCAATACGGCAGTGGTATCTTATTGTTGTATCTCCCGTCGTATTGCTTTTAGTCCCGATCTCTCAAAATCCAAGGATTCTATCACTGTCCCTTCTTTATTTCAAATAATCCTTGTTTTATTTTCTTTGTTTTACTTACTGTTTAATCTAAGTTAAGAGAAATGTAGCATCTCACCGAAGTTTGGGATTTAGGGTTCACAAAGTGAGAGGTGGTATCGTAACCTCTTCCTTATCGTAANGATAACACTCGCTCTACCCACTTTTGGAGTTAAGATACCACAGAGGAGGATCGTCCGTAAAAATCCTTCCAATACGGCAGTGGTATCTTATTGTTGTATCTCCTGTCGTATTGCTTTTAGTCCCGATCTCTCAAAATCCAAGGATTCTATCACTGTCCCTTCTGTATTTCAAATAATCCTTGTTTTATTTTCTTTGTTTTACTTACTGTTTAATCTAAGTTAAGAGAAATGTAGCATCTCACCGAAGTTTGGGATTTAGGGTGCACAAAGTGAGAGGTGGTATCGTAACCTCTTCCTTATCGTAACTCAAAAAAGAGATACCACGGAGATACCACATTGCACATACTTTACATAATGACTTCTTTCCTGGAATTCGGACACCCTCAAACATCAAATCAATTTTTGTGAAATTGTTTAGCACATTTCAACACTGCATGCAATTAATTCATATATGTTCATATCATCTATATGGAAATTGACTAAGCTCCTGAATACTTTTTGCAATTAAGTTCCGATGTTTACATAAATTATAACCATAATTACAATATAGGAATCACTAACCCTGGAATAAACAAACCTTTCGTCTATATCCCAAAGCCGAGTAAATTTCTTCCCAAGCTACGTTTTATACCTACACAAAAGGACATTTGAGACCCTTCTTTGCGATGTTTACATAAATTATAATCATAATTGCCTTAAAAGATTTGGCTCACTGTGTAACTATTGATCTAATGCTAAAGTTATCGAAACAACATGAATCCTTCTAGAAAAAACGCAACCTCATTACTTATAATTCTGGTGGCACAAGCATGTTCCACTGAATTTATATGCCCTTGTCGTAACCTTATCCTATCTTCTGCTCTTGAATATTCTGGATGAATACTTCTGCAACTAAAAGTACANATTGCCTTAAAAGATTTGGCTCACTGTGTAACTATTGATCTAATGCTAAAGTTATCGAAACAACATGAATCCTTTTAGAAAAAACGCAACCTCATTACTTATAATTTTGGTGGCACAAGCATGTTCCACTGAATTTATACGCCCTTGTCGTAACCTTATCCTATCTTCTGCTCTTGAATATTCTGGATGAATACTTCTGCAACTAAAAGTACANTGCCCTTGTCGTAACCTTATCCTATCTTCTGCTCTTGAATATTCTGGATGAATACTTCTGCAACTAAAAGTACAACAATCTGTTTTAAAATGAATTAATCTTATATATTCATCGATACAAACTCTTCACTCAGTAGCACCTTCAGTGGGCTAAATTTCACCATAAGCAAAAGCTCTCAACGACAAATCGATTCTACGGTTACAGAAACAACATGCATACTTTCAGCAAAAACTCAACCTCATTACTTTTATTTCTGTTAGCACCAGCAAGCACCACTGAATTTATATTCTCTTGTCTTATACCCGATTCCTATCTTTTCAGTATTTTGAACTCGTCGATGTGCAGTGCGTTCAAATAAGAAGGCGAAATTTTTGAGAAATGATTCTACGGAAAACAAAAATTGACTGAATGTCAAAATTTTTCCCACATTATGAACTGCTCAAGTTCCTGAAAATCCTTTCGTCGAAAGTTTTGTTAACGTTTCTTAAGTTAAACAGTGTCGCAATAGTCCAATTTGGAAGAGTTTTAAAAACGCTAGTGTCGGATTTTCGCCTTCTTATTCCAACACACTGTAGAATACAACCACTTTTCTGTTTGTTCATCCATACTCTGGACTTTCTTTAAAAATTATTCACTTTATGCTCAATCATATCAGCAGATGTTTACCCACCTGTGCCATTTTCGTGTCAAAAAGTCTTTAGTCATGTTGGATTGTAATGAGAGTAACAATGGTAGGTAATCTTTCTAGGTAATGAAATTAACAATGCTGTTTTATAAATCACATGTTTTTAGTATCCTTAGCGGCAAAGTGTTTTCATTTCGCATTTATAATGTGTCCTTGCCGCTGAAAATACTTCTGCACCTAATTCACAACAATGGCGTTTGCTATGAGTTGCTCATAATAATGAATTAACTCTCATTGAGACAAAATCTGTAGTCAGCGCATAGATGTAACTCATGCCTAGCTCATCCACTCGCACGAGAACATAGTGCACAGGCGGAGGGTCGCACATTCTTCCACTCGCGCACCTTCTTAGTACTCAAAAGGCGCACGCAAATCTGCACGCGCACCTTAAAATATTTCATTGGCACACTCGCACGCACACCTTAAAATATTTCATTGGCGCACTCGCACACGCACGCGCACCTTCAGAAGACTAAAAGGTCGCACGCGTACCTTTAGGAAATTACAATGACGTACCCGCACCCGCACACGCACTCGCACACGCACTCGCACAATGGTTGTCAAAAAANTTAGGAAATTACAATGACGTACCCGCACCCGCACACGCACTCGCACACGCACTCGCACAATGGTTGTCAAAAAATTCAAAAAGTTTTTCTCGAAATGACATCGCTGCTTAAGCACGGTGAGGGCGGATCCGACAGAAAGAATTAAAGGAAACGCACTCCTCGTGGAATAGAATAAGTGATACCTCAATGGATCAGAAATTTCATGTAGATTACGGATATGACATTCATTGTTGGCGGTCAACTCAAAATTTTCAAAAAATATACAAATTTGTAAAAAAAAAAATTTTTTTTAAATTCTTTTGTCAACCTTGTAGAAGTTACAGCAAGATATGATTAGCGGATTAGCCAAGTGATACATAAATTGATCAGTAATGTGTATACTGTGATTCTGATACGGAATGTTTGTTTTCAAATCAAATGTTGTGGAACCATTGAAAATTTCAACCGAAAGCACCTAGTGTTCAATATAAAGAGTTCACTACATCTTCTAACTCAATACCCCTAACCTTAATACTACAGTCCTTATNAAATGTTGTGGAACCATTGAAAATTTCAACCGAAAGCACCTAGTGTTCAATATAAAGAGTTCACTACATCTTCTAACTCAATACCCCTACCCTTAATACTACAGTCCTTATCACTTGCGAAGAGGCCGATTTTGAGGGCCATGACTAAAATACTGACAAAATGCTGACCAATGGCTGACCAATGTTATCCCTTATTTGTAACTTGATCAACCTTTTCTCGGTCAGCATTTTGTTGGTAAGGATTTTAGTCAGGGCCATCAAAATCGGCCTCTTCGCAAGTGATATGGACTGTATGGATTCGACAAATAGTGGAAAATCAACGCCCAACCTAAACAAAAATGAAACTTTATTATTTAAATTTTAACTAATAGGGAGAGAACCCTAGAAAACTTTCAGAAAAACTCTTGGAGTTAGGACTTGGGAGACTCGAACGTTGATTCTGTACGCCATCTTATATAAAACAAAAAGTAGAGTACCCGGTGTATTTCTACAGTTTTAAACTCATACTTGTCAGTGTCTATGCGAATAAAACACGTCATGCTTCCTAAGGGCACTAGAAAAAGTGAATTAAACCCGGTTTTCTGATTTGAGCGAACGTCTAACTATCAAACCAGCTTCAAAACCGGATTTATAAATAAATAAATAACGTTAGATGGGTAAATTTTTGCTATGAACGTTTATTTAAGAAAATAATAAACAAAAGTATGAGTTATTTCATGCTAGTTATTCGGAAATGAAATGTTAAAAATTCAAAATCATGTTAAGTCTCATCGTTGAGATGAGACCTTATCCCAAAGTGTCGACAGATAAAAAGGCGTACTCATAATTCAAGGAAGGCTCATCGGTGCAATTGTGTGTTTCACATGACCTTTGGCCTGAGTCAGAGCCATTGATCTAGGGAGTCATTGTTCTGACTAATGCGGGACAGCAAATCACCATCTGATGTGTTCTTCAGGGGTCACTAGTGTCAAAAAGGCGATTTGGGGGTTTCGGTAATTATTCGGGGCGGGAGGTGACTTAGGATAGGGAAAGTGGGTTCAGGAGACAAAGCTCTTATTGTCAAATTTGATAGTTCGAAAGGACTTTCACTTACAAAGTAAACAAAAACGTAAATAGCGTAAAAGCCAAACAAAACCAAATGGAGAAGAGAACTGGATGAAAAGCCAAATTGAGACTGAGACTGAATCCAGAGACGCAGGCTGAAATTCTTAAGAGACACTTTGGGGAAATACAGGACCCGCAAAATTAATCCGGGCCTTCTTTCTCCGCCTTTCACTAAAGACGGTTTGGGTCAGGCGATACACAATTTGCAAATAATGGAAGTGAAGTTAATTTTATGAATATAAAATATCTGTTTTGATTAAACATAGGCTAACGCAAAACAATGGAGCAAAGCAAAGAAGCAGAGAGAGAGAGGTCGGCAGGTTCTCTGTTGAGTGAGAAGGAATAGATGTCAGGGTTCATTCGCAGACTTGGTTTTTGTTCTCAGTTAATCACGAGTTAGAATCACACAATGGCTTATCGTCACCAAAATAAAGCAGAGAAGCAAAAGAGAGGGGTCGGCAGACACTCTGTTGAGCGAGGTAGAGTAGATGCGAAGGTATCATATCCCATTCCTCGACTTTGAGTTTTCTCTGCTGCTGTAAATTGATTTTGCCAAAGTATGTTCTTTCGAACATAGGCTAAATTCATTCCCTTCAACTTTTGGATTTCAGCTATTTATTTGCTGTCTTAATTTCGTTTGCCTAAAAGTCCAAGCGGATAAAGTAAAAAAGAAGACGAAAGGCGGGTAGTCTACATTTTTTTAATTGAAGTGGAGAAAGTTCACTTTCCATGCAACAAATGGCGATGCAGTTGGCGATAACAGATTCGGAAATCTATAATGCAAATGTGTTTCAAATAAGATAAAGAAGTTTTGGTTAAATTTTGAGATTATTTGGTACAAATTTGTTAGNATATAAAATATCTGTTTTGATTAAACATAGGCTAACGCAAAACAATGGAGCAAAGCAAAGAAGCAGAGAGAGAGGTCGGCAGGTTCTCTGTTGAGTGAGAAGGAATAGATGTCAGGGTTCATTCGCAGACTTGGTTTTTGTTCTCAGTTAATCACGAGTTAGAATCACAGAATGGCTTATCGTCACCAAAATAAAGCGGAGAAGCAAAAGAGAGGGGTCGGCAGACACTCTGTTGAGCGAGGTAGAGTAGATGCGAAGGTATCATATCCCATTCCTCGACTTTGAGTTTTCTCTGCTGCTGTAAATTGATTTTGCCAAAGTATGTTCTTTCGAACATAGGCTAAATTCATTCCCTTCAACTTTTGGATTTCAGCTATTTATTTGCTGTCTTAATTTTGTTTGCCTAAAAGTCCAAGCGGATAAAGTAAAAAAGAAGACGAAAGGGGGTAGTCTACATTTTTTTAATTGAAGTGGAGAAAGTTCACTTTCCATGCAACAAATGGCGATGCAGTTGGCGATAACAGATTCGGAAATCTACNGAGAAAGTTCACTTTCCATGCAACAAATGGCGATGCAGTTGGCGATAACAGATTCGGAAATCTACAATGCAAATGTGTTTCAAATAAGATAAAGAAGTTTTGGTTAAATTTTGAGATTATTTGGTACAAATTTGTTAGATATAGGAGGTAAAAATCAGTTTACGTGTAATGGCATTACGATAAGTCAAACTACGAACATCAACCAGCATCAGTCGATATTTTTTTGTCCAGAGAAGGATGTCCACTAAAAAAATAATCTAAGATGGCTGCCATGCCATGTGATTTTGACTTCCCATGTAGATGGAATTATGGCATGGCAGTTCTTCTGCAAATGGAAGATGGGATTTTTGTCAATGAGGATATGGCGTCGAGTATGTAAACTCGACGCTATTTTCTACAAGTATGGAAGCCATTAAAGATGGCCGTTCTTATATAATATTTATTGTTAAATTAAGAGAAAAGTGAAGTTTTTTTTTACAAGATGAAGAAAGAGATGAAGTTATTTTTCACTGATGAAATTTTGATTTGTGTAGGGAGATGATAATAATCATCTTGAATTTATATTTAAATACAAATGCATCCACAAGGTAACAAGCTGTGAATGTTACAAATAGTGTCAAAATAATTTTTCTTATTGAATTCCTATTCTCGTTAGTTGTAATCTCTTTCTATCAACTCCATTGACTAGACACGATGAAAAATGAAAAAAGTACAGCCGGAAGGTATGGAAATATGACGATAGTATCACGGGATGAAGCTGCCCGAGAAAAGCAAGAATCTACTTTCGGAAGTATGATGACATCGAAAAATCCATCCGTCAACGAGAAATATTCAACACCACCGTTGGAAAGCATTCACACTGACCACATCAAGAATCATTCTCGAGTATCCAGGACTACTGAATCATCTAAAGTTAACTGTTTTATGGGTAATCACACTGAAATAATTTTCACTTTCTGAAAACTTCCATGTAGTCTTTCATATTCCTTACAGCAATTTTTGCAACGCGACAATTGGCATCACGAAGGAATCGTGAATTGTACATCAAATATTCCGTCCGAGAGCTCTTCATTTACGCTGCCTATTTAGCTACGTTTTGTACAAGTAAGTCTGAGAGACTGAACAATTTGAATGGATATCGAACATAATTATTAATGTTGAGCGAACCGAATGCCGTCCTTGTACTGGGACTCTTCAGGAAAACATGCTCAGGCTTGATTCAGATACTTGTGAAGAATTTTCGGAAATCGTCGCGTGAAGTAAAATGAACGATTCATAGGTCTTGGTCCAAAATCGCCAGTCGTTTCACAGTGGTTTTGAGTCGACGACAATGGATCTGTCCCTGTCCTATTTATATATTATAAATATCCACGATCCACTAATAGCCAAAATCCTAACGGTTAATAAGTTAGGTTTCGAAAGTGAGGGCAAAAATATAGTGGAAACTCAAAATAATATTATGTCGAGTTCAGTGAAGTGAGATATAATTTATTTTTGATCTTTTCATAAAAAAGTTAGGAATAGGTGTCAACATTTGTGATGATTATAAAAGATCTTACTAAAGTTAAGGAGAATTTTCTATGTCCAGTCGGACTGGATTGAGTAAATGCCTTTATTATGTGTATTTTAGAAATGAAACAGCGTTTATACAGAAATCAAGGAGACTTTTAGAGTTTATCACTTTGCCCTTAATGTCAATTAGGAACAAAATCCACATATGTGGATCCGGGTGGATAAAAGTGGTTCCGGGTGGACCCACATGTGCATCCAAAGAATCATGCGAGACATCGATTAATCTNTTTATTATGTGTATTTTAGAAATGAAACAGCGTTTATACAGAAATCAAGGAGACTTTTAGAGTTTATCACTTTGTCCTTAATGTCAATTAGGAACAAAATCCACCTATGTGGACCCGGGTGGATAAAAGTGGTTCCGGGTGGACCCACATGTGCATCCAAAGAATCATGCGAGACATCGATTAATCTNTCCGGGTGGATAAAAGTGGTTCCGGGTGGACCCACATGTGCATCCAAAGAATCATGCGAGACATCGATTAATCTCAATTAATAACAAAATCCAACTGCAGAGCCAGGTGGATCCGGGCGGATCCACATGTGGATCCAGATAATCATGCGAGACATCGATTAATCTCAATTAGGTACAAATTAGGAACAAAATCCACCTGCGGAGCCAAGTGGATCCTGTTGAACCCACATGTGAATCCAGAGAATTACGCGAGACATCGATTAATTTCAATTAGGAACAAAATCCACCTGCGGTGCCAAATGGATCCAGATGGATCCGAGTGGGCCCACATGTGGATCCATATAATTATGCGAGACATCGATTAATCTCAATTAGGAACAAAATCCACCTGTTTATACGGGTGGTGGATTAAGAAAATAAATCCAGCCTGGTTCTATTAAAATATCTGACGGGAAAGTAAAAGTCAGCCGTCTCAGGTACTTATTCCATCGGTAGTGACATTATTAAAAGTAACTTACAACTGTCACCGACATCTTGCGGTGTAATGCCTGACTTCGTAAGTTTGTTTACTTAATTTTGAGTAAAAGATTGAGTGAAATTGAAACTTCAAATGACTTTTCCCANTTAAAATATCTGACGGGAAAGTAAAAGTCAGCCGTCTCAGGTACTTATTCCATCGGTAGTGACATTATTAAAAGGAACTTACAACTGTCACCGACATTTTGCGGTGTAATGCCGGACTTCGTAAGTTTGTTTACTTAATTTTGAGTAAAAGATTGAGTGAAATTGAAACTTCAAATGACTTTTCCCATNGACTTCGTAAGTTTGTTTACTTAATTTTGAGTAAAAGATTGAGTGAAATTGAAACTTCAAATGACTTTTCCCATCGAATCTCCACCAAAAAGTAGGATCTTGGTACTGCTTGGTAAGTTTTCAATTTTCAGTCTCTGCTTCAAATCTCCATCTATTCTTAAGGAAAAGTTTAACAAAAACAAGATTCTTTGAATCTAATGTTTGAAAAAATTAAAACAAACAGCAATCAACACACTTTTCAATTTTGAGTTTTCTTGTTTGTTAGTCAACAAAGCGGTTTTAACTCAATTTATTATGGTAAATTTAAGAAACCCCTGGGCCCAGAAGAAATATGCAAATTGCATTGACCTGGGCCCAAAATAAGCCCTTAACCTGATCATATTTTTTTATCGAAAACATTAAAAATAAATTTTATCTTACTTCACTGAAGGTGATGTGATGATACTATTTTGAGTTTCCACTATATTTTTGCTTCCACTCTCGAAACCTCACTTATTAACCGTTAAGATTANGATGATACTATTTTGAGTTTCCACTATATTTTTGCTTCCACTCTCGAAACCTCACTTATTAACCGTTAAGATTAATCGTCGGCTAGTAATGGGTCGTGATTGTACCGTCGAAAGTCTTCTACCTCCGAAATTAAAGCGTCTTGTAGAGAAAAAAATGTTCGAGAGGACCAAAACAGAACAAGCNGAAAGTCTTCTACCTCCGAAATTAAAGCGTCTTGTAGAGAAAAAAATGTTCGAGAGGACCAAAACAGAACAAGCAGGTGGAGGGGTACAAAATAGTTCGCATTGTGAGGGACAAGAGAATTTTATAGTGTGTAGAGATGTTACTGTTATCGTCGAGATTCATAAGCAAATATCTGACTCGGTTTGATAGTAACGATATCGCGATGAAAGTCAGAAAATATCAAAATAAACTCATCGTCCTTTCGAAGATCGTGGTCGCGATTGTTTTGTGAATAAATTTAGCGATAAATTTGGACAAAAATTGCTGTAGCGTCTCCTTTTTATCGTTGTCGTGAGTTATGTAAACTCACCCTTAAAGTGACAAAAGGGTCAATTCCAAACTCAAATTTTCAATATTAATTGGTAACAGAAATTTCGGCTAAAACATGAAAAACGGTTTAGCAGGAAGAAAGATAAGAAAATTCTTTGGCTTCGATGGATAAACGCGTGAAGGAATAAATAAAATACCAGCCAACAACACATGTGCCGAAACTTCAAATACTAGGGAAATTGAAATCGTACGTTCGGGCAGACAAAATGAATCTGAAATTATGAGATTAGCTCTCTGTTTCATATTATCGGACGTGGTACTAGACGTAAAAACTCATATTTTTTGTTGAAGTGTATGTTCTAACGTAACTGGGATTTGAACGTGACTCAATTACCTCTACTGCACCCATAAATGAGACAGTAGACTCCTTACCTGGCAATAAATTATCCGGAATGAGAAGATGGCATGTGCTAATGGTAACCACAGGTGAATTTCGGAGTTGTATTGAGATTGAAGACAGGATTCCACAACTAGTCTACCTCTGTAGCATAATTGGTAGTGCATTAGATCCGGAAACCCTATGCCGTGGGATCATACCCCACCAGAAATCATATTTTGATGGTAATCCGTGTCTCAATCTCAAAGTGGCGGGTCACCCCCGCCACACAATTATTGTTACTTTTAGTGATTGTTAAAACAGTTTAATTTTACAGATTGACAAATTGCACAACTACCGATTTAAATCACATTTGAGATAGTTGTCCAATTTCCAAGGTAGTTGTTCAGTAGGGAGGGCGGTGGGCAGTAGGGAAGAGGGCGGTGGGCAGTAGGGAGGGCGACGGGGAGCAGGGAAAGTGGTGGGGAGTAGGAAAAGTGGTGGGGAGTAGGGAAGGTGGCGGGCAGTAGGAAGGGAGGCGGACATNAGGGAAAGTGGTGGGGAGTAGGGAAGGTGGCGGGCACTAGGAAGGGAGGCGGACAGTAGAGGGGAGGAGGAGATGGACACTAGTGGGAGGAGTGTCCGCCGAGAAGGGAGTTACGGCAAAACGCAATTTGTCAATCACTTTTTAGAGGTTGGATAAATTTCCCAGCTCCTGGGTATAAAAAGGACGTCCAACTGACGTTGAAAAAATATGGGAGGGTATTGGACCAAATTCGAATGGCGTGTGGAGTTAATAACCCTTAAATATTACCGTGCTACTCTGTAAACTATTTTTGATTTTAAACAACTCACATCTCGCCACCTTTAGAAATTATTTTTCAAAAGAAATTTCCAATCATATTTCCATTTGCTTTTCTGNGCTACTCTGTAAACTATTTTTGATTTTAAACAACTCACATCTCGCCACCTTTAGAAATTATTTTTCAAAAGAAATCTCCAATCATATTTCCATTTGCTTTTCTGTTTTTTTTCTGACTGCTAGTTGAATCTTAATATTAGCTTTATTTTGAAGAATTAATTTATCATCATTCTATAGATTCAATCTTGAAACTTCTTTACAAACGGGGACTAGGTACGGGGATTACGTGCGGAGTAAGAAAACTCCCATTCATTACATTTTCTCCCCCTAATAAATTATGGTATAATTCTATTTTCAGAAGTATTCTTGCTTCCTTCATTTTGGTTGAGCTTAAACAACATAGTTCTGCTGTAAGTTCAACTATGTTAGTAATTTGTACTAAGTTTTTTTCAAGGTTGCTATGAAAAATTTACAAAAAGCGACTTTNAACTCCCATTCATTACATTTTC
This sequence comes from Holacanthella duospinosa, assembly GCA_002738285.1. NCBI lineage: Eukaryota > Metazoa > Arthropoda > Collembola > Poduromorpha > Neanuridae > Holacanthella > Holacanthella duospinosa. Next base: position 282,538 of record NIPM01000246.1, on the reverse strand, counting down.
TCCCCCTAATAAATTATGGTATAATTCTATTTTCAGAAGTATTCTTGCTTCCTTCATTTTGGTTGAGCTTAAACAACATAGTTCTGCTGTAAGTTCAACTATGTTAGTAATTTGTACTAAGTTTTTTTCAAGGTTGCTATGAGAAATTTACAAAAAGCGACTTTGATAAGGTTAGTCCATAACTCCAGGGTGACTTTAGGTTATTTGTGTCGCTTCGCTGTATAGGGTGGAGACATTCCCATCTCTAAAACATTACGCGAAAAGTTCAAAGATTCGGGACCTTTTCTGTACCTGAAGTTTGTTGATAAACAAATGCCAAACAACGGTTGGAGGTAATAACCATCAATTCACTCACTATAGAACAAAAGTTTTAAGATAATTTAACATTTCAAAATTTACCTTGGAAACCTGTGAAACAGAGGTTTGAGAGATTTTGCAGAAAAGGTCCCGTATTTTTGAACTTTTCGCGTAATGTTATAGAGATGGGAATGTCTCCACCATATACAGCGAAGCGACAACAAACAACCTAAAATCACCCTGCATAACTCCATTTGTTTTTAAATTAACAAAAATAACCAAACAAGAAACTCAACAAACTTCACCAAAATTAAACAGGNAAATTTACCTTGGAAACCTGTGAAACAGAGGTTTGAGAGATTTTGCAGAAAAGGTCCCGTATTTTTGAACTTTTCGCGTAATGTTATAGAGATGAGAATGTCTCCACCATATACAGCGAAGCGACAACAAACAACCTAAAATCACCCTGCATAACTCCATTTGTTTTTAAATTAACAAAAAATAACCAAACAAGAAACTCAACAAACTTCACCAAAATTAAACAGCTTTTTAGCTTCCGAAATTTATTGATTTTTCCAAAATTTTGTTTCGTGTTCATCAGTAGACATTTATATAAACTTTTAAATATATTTAGGTTTCAAAAAGAAGATAAGACAAACACTAATATAATTTATGTACCCAGCTTATAGTTCACCATTTTTTCGAATTGCAAAATAAATTTTAATTGTAACCTTAGGAACGGAGTTAGATGTCGGTCCGACATCCAGCTTCGAAAAAAAAATTTTTTTTTAAATGGAGTTATTGACTAACCTTATCAAAGTCGCTTTTTGTAAATTTNCACCAAAATTAAACAGCTTTTTAGCTTCCGAAATTTATTGATTTTTCCAAAATTTTGTTTCGTGTTCATCAGTAGACATTTATATAAACTTTTAAATATATTTAGGTTTCAAAAAGAAGATAAGACAAACACTAATATAATTTATGTACCCAGCTTATAGTTCACCATTTTTTCGAATTGCAAAATAAATTTTAATTGTAACCTTAGGAACGGAGTTAGATGTCGGTCCGACATCCAGCTTCGAAAAAAAATTTTTTTTTTTAATGGAGTTATTGACTAACCTTATCAAAGTCGCTTTTTGTAAATTTCTCATAGCAACATTGGTTTTTTTAATACTGGGAATTCTGATGATTTAATATTCCTATCATTGCAAAAAATTTCAATGTTTTTGTCTTCAAATGTGATAATAGGAAGACCTTGATGTTACTTACAACTTTCTTAAAATCTTCTTTATCACCGTTTTCCGTTTACGTTTTGGAGTTTGAGAAGAGATTAGGATAATATTTATAATTACAAAAATTATCAGAGAAAATATTTAAAGTTAAAATAAGTTAATGGACAAATTTATATTTAAATCCAAAATTTGTGTAAAAATATTTCCGAGGGTTCAGATTGTACAAAATTTATACGGCACAACGGCCCTGAATTTCCCCCTTTTTCATTAACAACTACCATTTTGAAGGACTTAAAATTTTTGGTCCGAGAATACCTCTATTTAGTTTTCTTTGACTCCTCTATTCTTACTAAAGCTTAGACTAGAGTTGCCTTTCCCTTTCCTTTCTGTTACCATGAGGCAGAGTTCGAAGAAAATATCAAATCGATATATATCAGGATATATATCAAGATATATATCATTATATTTATTTCAGAAAATATCATGATATTTTTTATATTTTCATGAAACAACAGTTTTTGAATTAGAGACCACCCATGGGCGTAAGTGCAAAGCATGTATGACGTAAAACTGCAGTATTATTCAAGTGTATGAATGAAGGGAATTCAACCTGTGATATTTTGCTTTTATTTTATTTTCAAGCAGCATTAATTTGGTTTGTAGTAGTTCCTAATCNATTCAACCTGTGATATTTTGCTTTTATTTTATTTTCAAGCAGCATTAATTTGGTTTGTAGTAGTTCCTAATCAGGCGATTAAAAATACCTTGATTTGTTTTTGAACTGACCATATTGTGTGAACTGTGTTTAAAATATCAAATGCGTAAAAATAACAAAAATATCAAAAATATCTGATATATATCAAAATATCTGATATTTTTGATATTTTTGAAAATATCATGATANATTCAACCTGTGATATTTTGCTTTTATTTTATTTTCAAGCAGCATTAATTTGGTTTGTAGTAGTTCCTAATCAGCCGATTAAAAATACCTTGATTTGTTTTTGAACTGACCATATTGTGTGAACTGTTTAAAATATTAAATGCGTAAAAATGACAAAAATATCAAAAATATCTGATATATATCAAAATATCTGATATTTTTGATATTTTTGAAAATATCATGATATTTTCGAACTCTGCCATGAGGTGCTCAAGTCATCCCTCGATGGTATCCAAACTTTCATGTTTCTGACCTTGACTTTCTCTTTCCTTTCTCACCTCGTGCTTTTTCTAATTTGAAGTAACTTTGGATCATGAATTTTTTCACCTAAAAATCTTGAAAGGTAGCAAATATTAAAACAAATTAAAAAATATGTATACTCTTACGTCATCTGAAGATACTCACTATTATCAATGGACTTGTCGATCGCTGTGAATCAAGTCTAGTTTGCAACCTCAAACTGTTTTCCCTCCCCTTTCCTTTTACAAAAGTAGAACTCGGTTCTACTTTAAGTTGAGCAAAGCAAGATCAAGGAAAAGAAGTGAGAAAGGAAACTATGGATGTTTTGTTTTCATATCTTGTGCCTGTAAGATTCCTTTGGTAACGTGGTGGGTACGAAAGGAGAAAGTTTGGATCGAGATATTTGTCGATGGCATGAGCAAGGAAAGGGAAAGTCACGGACTCTGGATCCAGCTTAATGGTTCCATGGCCATCGCAATTGATTGAATGATATTCTGTCTGTCTAAGATCCTGGCTTTCAACATTAAAAAACAATTATTATTGATGTGAAAAGTTGTAAACAACGATGAGCTGGTTTTCGAAGTTCTCTGAAATTATTTTTGTTCAGTTCCCTGAATTTAAATTACCAATGGGTGAGTGAACGTAGGGAGCAAACGTAGCTCAGACAATTGTGGATTTCTTCTACGTATGTGTTCAAAACGTACGATTTCAATCTTCTTAATATGACAAGGTACAGTGTACCTACAAATAGCAAAGGCTAGGGGAAGATATTTTTGGCCCATGCCCTTTGCTGGGGAAAGCAGTGCCTTTGTAATTGATGATGAACAGCATTTTGACTGGATTTTTTTTCGGAGAAAGTATTAGCAGTTTCAAAAAGACCATCCAAAAGTAGTGGAACACGGTAAAGAAATCAAGACTACGATCACTAAAACAAAAATTATGATTTTTTGAAAATTGAAATTATTGGATGTTATTTTGAGACAATGTACTAAGGGATTGGCATTTCAAAAGAACATCCAAAAATTTCAATTTTCAAAAAATCATAACATTTGATACATTGATAGTAGTGACTTGATCGTTTTAACGTCTTATCTTAGTTTTCAATTCTCTTTCTGAAACTGTAAAAGTGTTTCCCCAGAAAAAATTAAACTAACAACTTTCTCTACAAAAAAAAGACCTAATCTTTTTTCTCCAGCANCATTTCAAAAGAACATCCAAAAATTTCAATTTTCAAAAAATCATAACATTTGATACATTGATAGTAGTGACTTGTCGTTTTAACGTCTTATCTTAGTTTTCAATTCTCTTTCTGAAACTGTATAAGTGTTTCCCCAGAAAAAATTAAACTAACAACTTTCTCTACAAAAAAAAGACCTAATCTTTTTTCTCCAGCANAAAGTGTTTCCCCAGAAAAAATTAAACTAACAACTTTCTCTACAAAAAAAAGACCTAATCTTTTTTCTCCAGCAAAGAGCATGGGCCAAAAATATCTTCCCATAGCCTTTGCTATTTGTAGGTACACTGTATAAGCGAAACCATTCAAAAGAATGACAAACGCAACCCATAAAATTAAATACGTGTAAAATCGTCCACTTAAGACTAAAATTCGTTTCATGATACCTAAGGCAAATATATATTGAACCGAGAATGAATGTCATAGTTAAGGCCAAGGAGACAGTTGACGATGTGATTAGGTTGTAGTAAGGTGATGTCGGCTACTGCGAAACAAACTTTCCTAGTCATAAAACTACTAAAACCTCGGTTCACTAATATTCTTTAGAATATTAGTTGCTCAGAACTCAACTTTGTCTGTAGTGGTATTCCTAAACACTTCGTCGTCAAACTACTACTATACAAAAGTGATGCGTGATTTATTCGTGGACAAAGCTGTGACTCGAGATTTGGACGTGGATGCGGATAATACGAAAACATTTGAAACATCAACAGATGTCCGTGACTTCTGGAATGTAAGTAACTTACACCCTAAACTTCAAGATCTCATCTACATATGTATACTTTTAGACAAATGGACTTGTATCGAGATGTTATTTATACGAAGAAATAGACAAAGATTTGAAGTAGATACAGTAACAAGAACAATTTTCTTACAAGGAAAAGATTTAGGAACAGGTGTCAGGAACAGGATTCAGGAACAATTGTCAGTAGCTATGAAAGGAGTAGATCAATGTAAACAGGAACAGATGTTTAGTAGTAATGGACAGGAACAAGGTGTAACAGGAACAGGATTAATAGGAACACAGGAATGTATATGATCAAGATTGATAGAAAACGCATTTGACACGAACACAGTTGATCGGAAGGATCAGGAACAGTTGAATTGATTCAAGGATTATCCGTATAATAGACCAGGAACAGGCGCTAGAATGATAATGGAACTTGAGAACAATTAGAACTGTTAGGAATTTTACTTCAATTGAATATGTAGCCAATGAGTGCAATTAGAATCAACAGAGCGATAATGCGAACGACCTTCCCCTTTGACTTATAATCGATCACTGATTTAATTGAAAGGAAACAAAAAGGTAAATAATTGCTAATCAGGAGGAAATTGTGTCGTTGGTAATGAGAACTGAACACTTACAGTTTATCGAGCCTATAGAATGATAACAAATCCATAGGAGATTACTAAGGAGGTTTTTAGCGTCCTAAGAACGCGTTTACATATTACGTCATCAAGAAATAGGTGTCTTCAGAACCCACAGACTTATAAGTCAACATATTGAAACGGTGTGGCGCCACATTAATTATATATTTTATATAATTAAGTTTGTTTTTTGTTAAAATTTATGCTGCGAGCCAAGGCNGTGGCGCCACATTAATTATATATTTTATATAATTAAGTTTGTTTTTTGTTAAAATTTATGCTGCGAGCCAAGGCTCGCAGACTCTTATGATTAAATTTACAAAAGTGGGTGGTTTTGTGAAAGATGAGGATAAGGATTGGACAGGAGGGTGCTGATTGGTCAGTCTCCTCATACAATTCCTACAAAAAGAGATAGGAATTGTATGAGGAGTTGTCAGTTGTATTTTGTCGGTTCTCTGAGATCATCAGTTGGTCTCAGAGTTNTGCATTGATTGAGTTATAATTTTATGATCATAACCTAACCTAATGCGTAGCTGGGATTCATGTAATTAATTAATACCCAATTCTATCAATTCATTTATGTTTATAATATAAGAGAAATAAAAATAAAATTTATAAGATTTATGTCATAATATTAATAATTTATAATTTATAATATTCATAAAATTTTTATACCTTATAAATAACAAATATTTGCTTTACCTACTGCGGATGGTCGATGGACGTAATTTTTGAAGGTACTCAATGGATGAGGCAATCAACTGCAATGCAAAAATTAAAAATTAGTTATTTTCATTCCTAATTATTTAAATAATTTGAACATGGGGGGTAATGGGGATTAACTTACCTGAAAGGTGACACTTCCCTGTGTTTAATGATATAACAGAGTGAATTTTAACTTACTAGAGATGACTAGACAACTTAAATAAAAAATCACTGTTTCACTAATGAGAACAAATGGTCTGACTCTCTTAATTTTCCGTCCCCCTATGTGTTCTCCCGTTCCGCCCCTTTACAGTTTCATTCTACTGTGCAAGGCTCGCAGACTCTTATAATTAAATTTACAAATGTGGGTGGTTTTGTGAAAGATGAGGATAAGGATGGGACAGGAGGTTGCTGATTGGTCAGTCTCCTCATACAATTCCTACAAAAAGAGATAGGAATTGTATGAGGAGTTGTCAGTTGTATTTTGTCGGTTCTCTGAGATCATCAGTTGGTCTCAGAGTTTTTTTTTGTTAAAAAAAAATAAAGTTTCAGTCTTTTTGTAAAAATTGTCACTCGTCGTTGTCCTGTGTCCTTTTTATTCGTCTAGTGTCAGGTCATCGTCTGTCCGTCTAGTGTCAGGTCATCGTCATCGTCGTCAGTCGTGTCATCAGGTCATCCGTAAGTTTGGGAATTGGGATTTTGGGTGTATGAGAGTGAGGACTACGGTGGTGTACTCTGTCTTACTGTCACTTGTCCTGTCAGGAGACAGGACAGAGAGTACATCGTTTCAATATGATCATCAGGATCCAGATTTACCCACCCACTCCAATTGATGACGGCATCAGACATTTCTGAAATTTTAAATCTAACCTGTTTGACCCATTTATTTGGGGAAAAAAACTACATGACAATCTTTTGATAGCTAAATCAAGCATACAACTAGTGCATGCAGCAACTACACTCATCAACAAGGCCAACCAACAAGTGCGATTGTAATCTCAGGAAACGCCATTAAAATTGTGAAAAGTGACATTTAGTGCGATTCATTTTTACAGAAAAAATATTAAAGTATTTAATGGTAATACATATTTAATGATTAATCATGTAATTACTATGAAAGAAAATGATATTATTTAACGACATCCATATTCGTTTGGTTAACCATTGGTTAAATGACCAAGTACTACTAACGTGATAGTGTAGTGTCTCGATGATTACTTCGGACTGATTCCAAACGTAGTGCATCCCATACATACATACATCCCATACATGTTTAAACATAACTAAACTTAATTCCCGAAGTTTCCCAAAAATAAAATTACAATCGATTGTTTTCTAATTATTAAATTTTACTGAAATAAATTTTGAAATTTCTAATTACTAAAAATACGTTTCGATGCGACTTAATATTCTTGGAAAATGCGTTTTAATGCGATACGTATTTACATTATTCGGTTGCAATTTTTATAAATGGCGAAAAAATCATTCATCAAAGGGCTAATCGGGGGTTATTTGTAAAATGCGATTTAATGCAAAAAGCGCATTTTGTCGGCAGGGTTCGACATGGTATTTAACAGGTGGTAAATACCAGTGATAAAAAGTGGTATTTAACGTTATGGTAAAAATTTTGGAGTGGTAAAAACTAAAAGTGGTAAAAACTAAAAGTGGTAAAATAACGGGAGCGGATCCCGACCTTTTTCCAGATATAACAACTCCAAAGAAAAGTTCGTTTGTTCTGTTTTAGTTACGTAAATTGGTAGCTGGTTTATAGAACATTATATTTAGGATTAAATAGCTGTGAATACTGAGCGCTCAAAAAATTCAAATTTTAAACAAATTCTAGACATTTGCACGATGATTTTATTTAGAATAACGGAATATTTCTTCATAATTCAAAGTAGTCGAACAGCTTGGTAATTAAGCAAGCATATTGGTTCTGTTATGAACTTTTGTCAAAACATAAGGATACGATTGACTATCGCTCCAAATTGAATTTTTTTGATCAATCCTGTAAAAAATATCATGTAATGGCCATGCGTTCGATCAGCTGCTTCTTAATTGACTTTACTGAGTAATTCGTAATTTTAATCTAAAAAAAATTTAACAAACTAATGTACCTTATGAAATTTTTGATATTTTACTTGACGCACTAAAATATATAATGTGTTCAATGAATTAGTGCGCCACAAAAAAAATCCCTCCTAAAGTGTACAGAAGTCTAGAATTTTGTTAAAATTTGAATTTTTTTGCGCGGTCAGTATGCACAGTTATTTAATCCAAAAATAAGATGATAAATTCAACGGTGATGGAGACCTCTTCTCCTGCTAATTGGCAGCAGAAGCGAACCCTTGACTCGTTTTGTTAACTTTATAGTACCGATGTACCATTGCCCGGCAACAACAGCCCCAATTGAAAGGATTTTCTCAACATGGTAAGATTCAAACAAATGTGAGGAATAGGCTGTTAGAAAAAATTGGAAAAGTTAAAATTTTGCTATAGAGCATTGAGGAAGACTTCTGATTGTTATCGATCTAAACATGTTTTATCTCGAAAAAGTTATACATAGCAAAACACCATGGATAAAAAAAGATTTTACCAGTTTTCTGGTATTTACCACTATTTACCGTTATTTACCACTTTTTACCACTGGTATGGTAAAAACTAGTTTTTACTGGTAAAACTCGAACCCTGTTTGTCTGCCTTGCTCATCAACAAAAAGATAAGCCAATATCTGAGAGCATCGTTGAAATTATATGTATCGAACATTAGAATGGTTTTACAGAAGTATGAGGTTCGAATTTTCAATGCCTGACTTCATAAATCAAATGATACATTCATCAATTTACACGTACAGTCCATATCCCTTGCGAAGAGGCCGATTTTGAGGGCCATGACTAAAATGCTTACCAACAACATGCTGACCGAGAAAAGGCTGACCAAGTTACAAATAAGAGATAACATTGGTCAGCATTTTATGTCAGGTTTTTGTCAGTATTTTAGTCATGCTCCTCAAAATCGGCCTCTTCGCAAGTGATATGGACTGTATATACAGGAAAACCTCTATTTCCGAAACCAGATAACTCAACCCCGTCTCACCTCACGTGGCGGTTACCATAAACATTCAAATAATGTGGCGGGCTAATTTATATAATTATTTTGTGGATTACTATTACTAATTTAATTAAGTTAATTTAATTATTTCTATGGATAAATCCAAACCACTTAAACGTTTGTCATTGTATACAAAGCAGCAAGTATTATTGGATCTAACAAATAAGACCAGAAAAGATGTATGTCAGGCCCATTCAATTAGTAAATCTACAGTTTCTAACATTTTGAAGCAGAAAGGAGGAATTCTCGATTTCAAAGGGGATTCTAAGGTAAGTGTAACTCAAAATACCATAATTTCTGTTAGTTTTATTTTTTGTAACTTCCGTTTTATGGCTTGAGTGGATTCAAATCCTATCGCCTCTCCTTCTTTACTTTCGCATTGTTTTAAGGTTCGGAAATACATTGTCGAGAACAATGTCAAAGAGAAAAATTCAATTTTGATGGAGTGGATTTTAAAACTTCGTGGACAAGGAATTCCAATTTCCGGATGCTTTATTAAAGTAAAGGCAGAAATGACATTTGAAAAATCCGTTTCCAATGGCTGGCTAGAAAAGTTTTTGAAAAGAAATAATTTTTGCCTCCTAACACCACAAGCAAAGGCCAACCGCTCGATGCTGGAATAATTAACTGTGTCAAGCAGAACTATTCAAAGCTTGTAGTGAAAATGCTCGATGTAGGCAAAAATTTAAATGAAATTACTCTTGCTAATGGTATCGAGTTGCTTTGTCAGCCTTGGGGTCAAGTGAAGGATACTACTGTAATTAATTGTTTTAAAACTTGCGAAAAGTTTGAATGATGCTATTGAATTAAATTAATAATAATATTAATAATAATTTTGAATTAAAAATCAGAAAATTCAAAAAAAAAAAAAAAAAATTTTTTTTGAATTCCGTTGACCGTTACGCGACACTTTACGGTACCTGAATGTGAGGAGGGGTGGAGTGAACTTGATTTAGCCAATCAGAGCGAGTTCGGGAAATAGAGGTTTTCCTGTAGTACAATGGTCTAAAATTTGTTACTGTTTCCTGATTTTTTTTTTTTTTGTGAGCATAAACAATACTCCATAGTATGCTTATATCTGGTGGACGGTGTATGATTGTATTGATTCATTTATACGGCACTTTGTGTGTATGACTTCGCCGAGGATTTTATCACAAAATGCGAGTCGTATATACCTTACAAGTTAATCCGCATCATTTTTCAGTTTCTGAACTTATGTGCAGTAGTTCATGAAAAAGCTACCGTACCATGCAGAATATATGAAAACTTTTTATCTTTTCGCTATTCAATCTGTGTAAAAAAAATAAAACGTGTTCACATATTCTGCATGGTATGGTACATAAAAGTCTAGTTGTTGAAAACTCTGAGATTGTTTTGTTTGTAAATAAATACTGAATCTTGCCCGTACCGTATTAATTTTTCAAAATTGGGGCTGTAAATGACGATAGCCAATTTCTCATCACGATAACCCTTCTCCAGAGTACCTATATATTTGATTGTAATAATCTTTTAGAAATATGTTTGACGTGGCCAGAGTATTCACCCTTGCTGAATGTAAGATTTCCTGGATTTCGCGTTTGAGAAATGTGTCAATAATCATATTGTGACAGACAAAATAATTTTGTTATCAGTTATTTGTTTTTGTATTATTATTATTTTGTTAGGAGTTATGTTAATTTATAGTTTGTAGTTTAGTATTTTTATATTTTTATTTTATTTATTTAGTTAGAGATAATTATGTTAATCAGTAGGATTATCTCGGAAAAGAATATTTATATTTTTATATTGTTTATAGTTGTATATTTAACTTTTCCAAGAAAAGTTTATGCGTAATTAATTTACATTTATTCCTAGAAGTTCAAGTTAAATTTAACCAAAGTTGGGGTTGATAAAAGTCCGCATTATGACTTATAAAGCGCTACGATTTTAACCAAGGTATTCAGTATTTTGGTAAAGTTTCTCCGGAGCTCAGTTTTGTACAATACTAAAATGTTTTCTTTAAGACAATAAATACTTGAAAATTAAAAGAGCGTTTTCTGGTATACTTTTATTGTTTGAAGAAATCTGAAAGTTAAAGTTACCATTTGTTTAGGTAAAATTTTGCTTATAGTTAGCAGAATTGTAACAAGTGGTAAAGATTCATTGCTGATCTCTGTGATCTTGCAAGCCAAGCTAGATTTGTTTTACGGAATGACTGATTCCAGCTAAATTTGTTTTGGCAAAGCTAGATATGTTCTAACTGATCTTTGTGATTCTAACTAAATTTGTTTTAGTGAAAGTTCAATTTGTTTTAAGTTTGAAATTGTGTAAAACTTAGTGTTTTAGCCAGAGTAAAAAGAACGCTTACTCCGTAAGTCGCTACTACGAAGGTATATCTACCCGGTAATATATCTCGTGTCTAAAATTGTGAAGTAGGTCAAAGCCAGAACAAGAAAAAGCTCCTTCTATTGAAGGTTGAAATTTCTAACTGGTGTAGGGCTCTTACTAACCAGGCACAAGAGCTCTATAAAAAAGGGAGAGGTACTGAGCGACTGAGTATTAAGTTTCTAGAAAAAGCACCAAAATTATGGCTGCTAACGACGCTGTCCCTGTAATAGTACAGGTTGACCAAAAAGCAATGCTTAGGTCCATTCCAAAATTTGATGGGACGTTGAGTCGTTTTGCGCACGGTGTGACGCCGTTTGCGCAGCGTCCTCTGTGGACGCTGGGTGGTTAATTCTAAATTTTCATCAGATAATCGTGGGAGAGGTACTCGACTGGTGGAAATTTAACCAAATAAGGTTCATTAGAGAATTAACTTCAGCTAATAAAGCTCAAAAATGGGTTGAGCTGAAAGCGTACCTGAATAAATTTTACGAACCGGCATCGGTCCGGAAGGAAGCCAAGCAGCCTGCTAGTAAAATTTTATTCATAGAATGTAAATCCGCTGGAGAATGTCTCCAAAAAAATGAGCTATTTTGGGATTATAGACCCAAGAATGTCTACCAATAAGCTGGTAGAAAATTAATTAAAGGTCTTCCTCTTTTGTTGAGGAACATTATACATTGTTCTGACCTTAAGGACGCTAACGATTTTTTGCATAAGTTGAGAAAAATGGAAAAGCCAGAGCCTTTTAAGAAGGTTCAGGATAAAAGAGAACCTTATAACCGTTATCAGGGTGGTGATCGCCGCCTGAATAGTCAGACAGGGCGAGGGGTGTCTGGTCCTAGCCAAAGGTCCCAAGGAGGCCGAGGACAGGACAAACGCCCACCACAAAAATGCTTTAGATGCAAGCAATTCGGACATTTTATAAGAGATTGTCCTCAGACTCCGATTAAGGAAGAGAGGAACAATACATCTTATATCTATGGAGTAAATGCTGATGGCATTACTGAAACCATAGAATCAAAAAACGAATAGAGTGGGCTAGGGGTACGTCCATGAACCCCAATATGACGGAATTTGTTTTCAAAACTAAAAATGTGACTTGGTTTGTACAAAACTGTAAACCTAGTGTGAATAAAGTCAAAGCCTCTAGAAAGACTCAATGTGATGATCACACTAGTGTAGAAGGAGAGATGTTGCCAGTTATGTTTTGAAAGTGACGTATAGGTCCTAAGGTAACTACTAACCTTAGATTTGGTAATGTCATCTATGTGGTAAAAATTGACGAAGGGTCAAATATATCTGTTGTAGGACCCGAATTTTTACGAAAAATACAGGCCTGTGTTCATAAGCAGTACACAGTGCCATTTTTGTTTGTAACTACCGCTTCAGGTAGAATTACATTGTCGAAATATGTAGAAATAGTTTTCACATATGAAGGGAGGAAGCAAATTTGAGGATTTTACATAATGCCTGGACTTCCTGAACCCCTTTTGTTAGGTACGGATTGGACCACAAGATCTTCTGTGCCGCCGAGGCAACAGGAGAAGAGGGTGGAAAAATCATAATAAGTACAAGTGGATGATCTCTGTGATATCCCAGTTAAAAATTCACAAAATCCCAGTTTCTGTGACGGGATAAGTAAAAATTCACGGCGGCAGGCCGCCGGTGCCAGCCAAAGTGAAAAGTTACCTGTGGTTAGCATCTGTTGCGACCAAATAACTTGAAAAACAATCTTGGTGATTGTGATGAACTTCTGTCAACTAATTTTGAAATTGGTGAACAGAAGAGTAAGAAATACAAGTGTTCGTTGGATAACACTGTGCGTATTCTTCCGAGACAGGCTGTGAGAGTCAGAGTTAGGACACCTGACGTAGTCTCCGGCTGTGATTTTGTATCCAAATAGGCAATTACAGTTTGCGAAAAACGTAATTTAGCCCTATGGTTATGCTGTCATTGTTGATCATGTGACAGATGTATGGGTCACCAATAGTGATAAAATCCCAGTAACTTTAGCTAAAAATACAACGTTGGCAACAGTGCAGACTTGCCCTGAAAAAGCCAATGTATTTCTTCTAAATGAGGAAAGCTCAACTTCTAAAGAGAACTGTCGAGGTTCTCTGGTCAAGGAGGTCAAACAGAAGTTAGGAGTCATCCTCGGAGAGAATCTGACTCTGTATGGGCAGTCAGAAATTCTCAAATTGGTTGAAGAATTTTCTGATGTCTTTGTGACACATGAAAAACAGGTTGGCAAGACTAACTTGTTTAAACATAAGATTGAGACGGGTGATCAGTTACCGATAAGACTGCATCCCTATCGCGCATCATTTGTTGAGCGCGGTAAAAATAAAGAAAAAATTAATGAACATTTGGAAGCTGGCATAGTAGAGGAATCTGTTTCTCCGTGGGCTGTTTCTGTGGTATTAGTTCCCAAGAAAGGAGGAGGCCATCGCTTGTGCATTCATTATAGAAAACTCAATGCAGCGACTAAGAAAAATGCCTATCCGCTTCCGAGAATTGATGATTCTCTTGACAAATTGGGTGATGCCAAGTACTTTACAGTACTGGATCTTATCTCAGGCTTCTATCAGATAGAAGTTGATGAGAAAGATCAAGAGAAAACGGCTTTCATTACGCCGGATGGGCTTTACCATTTTAAGAGATTACCGATGGGCTTATGTAACGCGCCATCTAGCTTTCAGTATCTTATGAATGTGATACTATCAAGTCTAAAATGTACAATGGTCCTGATGTATTTAGATGGCTTGATAGTATTTGCGAAATCTTTTGAAGAACACCGATTTAGGCTGAGATCTGTTCTCGAGTGCCTTAAAAATGCAAGTTTGACTTTAATGACGACTAAATGTTGATTTGCTGCGTCAAAATTCGAATATTTAGGTCATGTAATATCTAGTGAGGGAGTACAAATTGACCAAGGAAAAGTAGTTGCTGTCGCTAAATTTCCTAGGCCAACAACTATAACGCACATTAACTCCTTTGTGAACATGTGCGGATATTACAGACGATTTGTAAAAGATTTTGGGAAAATTGCTATGCCTCTCAATCAGTTATTGAAAAAGGATCAACCCTTTTTGTGGGGTGATGAACAGCAAGAATTTTTTGATAAATTAAAACTCGTTCTAATCACTAGTCCTGTGCTAGCGTTTTCCATGGATAATGCGGAAACATAAATACACTATGACAGTAGTGGTTATGGGCTTGGAGCCACACTTGTTCAAATACAAGATGGCAAGCCGCGAGTAATAGCCTATGCTAGTAGGTCTATGACTGACGTAGAAAAAAGATATACCGCTAGTGAGCAAGAGTGCTTAGCCGTAGTCTATGCAGTTTAAAAATTTAGACTTTATATTTATGGTATACACTACACAGTGTATACGGACCATCATTCGTTGAAATGGTTCTTTTCGGTTAAGGACCCACACGGTCGACAAGCAAAGTGGTCTTTTGCTTTGCAGATGCAGGACATGACTATCCAGCATTGTCCAGGCAAAATAGCAAATGACGTAGAACCCTTAGGTCGATTCCCTGTAGATCCACCTGAGTCAATTGATTCATCTAATGTTTTAGTTTTAGATGGTATTGATCTAAAACAAAAACAGTTAGAAGACCCATCTGTGGGGAGAATCCTGAGGTATGTAGAGGAAGCCGAAAGAAGCTCCTTTGTCGAAGATTCAAATCGACAAATATATATCCTTCATATTGAAGACTAGTGTACAAAATGGAATCTTGTACATAGCTAATTTTGAACCTGAAGGTAGGTCTTGGAGATTAGTTCTCTCAAAAGGACTTAGAAAAAAAGTCTTAGAAAATATCCATGCCAATGAATTTGGAGGTCATTTAGGAATGACGAGGACTTGGATAACTGTCAGAACACGATTCTACTGGAGGAGTATTTATAAAGATACTCGTAGATTTGTTCTTAGTTGTCCAAAATGCCAGATTCATAGAGTAAGGAGAATCCCAGGTCAAGGCCTGATGCAAGACTTTGAAGAAGTCAGTTTACCATATGAGAGAGTAGGAATTAATTTTATAGGTTCATTTGTAACCTCTCAGAACGGTAATAAGTACGCTTTGGTTTTTGTTGACCATTTTAGTCGCTGTGGAGACTCAGGCAGTTCCAGCTGCCACGGCTGAAAGTTTTGTCTAAGCCATAAAAGATAAGATTCTTTTGAGACACTCAATGCCTAAAGAGTTTGTGGTTGATCAAGGCCGCCAATTTATTTCTAAGCTTGTGAAGGAAGCAAGCGAGAAATCTAGGTATAAGTTACGTTTCACGGCACCTTATCACCCAAAGAGCAATGGTATTACTGAGAGATGTAATCAAACTCTCAAGAAAATCATTGCTAAATTTGTAAAAACAGGGCTGGTTTTCACCACTAATCATTCAGCAATAATCAAGTGTTTTAGTTGCTGAATCTTAAAAGTTTGATGAATAGAGTGTTTCACCAAAAGTGTTTAATGAGAAGAAAAAGATTATGATTAGTAGAAATAGCTGAGTGATTATTGATGAGTTGTCAAGACATTTTTTGTGATGAGTGTTTCACAGCTTTGTAATTATTTTGAAATAATATGAAGAATCATCAACTAAGCAAATTTTTTTGACTAAGCTTGGAAGGTGAATCAATATTATTATTTTGAAAATTTAGAGAAAGAAAATTTTAAAATTTTGAAAATAGTTACAATAAATTCATTGATAATTGGTTCCGAAATTCGATTCGTAGATTTAATTTTCTGAGCACAACTCGCCAATAGTCCAAGATTTAGAAAAAGAAAAAGTAGTAAGGTGAGTTAAAATAAATAAGTTTTAATATTTTATTAATGATAATGTGTAACTTTTAATATTTTATATAATATATGCAACTCCAATTCCAATCCACCCACCGTCTCACGAACGCCAACCTCAGCAACACCAAACAACTTTCCTAATCCGTTTTAGTCGCCTAATTTTCTTATTATATTCGATTCCTCATCTCTCAAAATAACAGAAACAATCAGGCATGATTATTCTTGGTAGAGTTACCCAACAGTTTACGATGGTGCGCCGCTGGTTTGAATTGAGTCTTCTTGATAAGATTCAAAAACATGGGTCATCTATACAAACAGACACAATTCAAACCACTCATCTTTAACTTGACTATATTGAAATATTATTTGAGATGAGTACAAAGAAATTTACAAATTTTTAGCTAAGGACCAAACTAACTCTATTAATATGAATATATAAATAGATCATTCTCGGTTAAAAATTTAAGTTAAAATATCAAATAACAAATTGTTATTATACTACACTTTAAGAAGACGACAAAATTATACATTTTGTGTAAACTTTATCAATATTTTGTCTGCAGTGTAGAGTAAGACACTCATTCATTAGGAAGTTAATTCACATTTACAAATATGTTATTACAAATAAATTAATATAGGCGTGGAGTCGTAGTATTTTTATTAATTAAAATTACAATGCCGTGCTTAACACTCAGATGTGTCTTGATAATAGTTTCTGTAAAAGGTTGTTGCTACTTGCTAGTGTAAGGTATCGGAGGAGAAGAAAGCGGAAATTTAGAATTAGGGCAACCTAATTTCCACACTTTGACGACTGTTTTTAAGAAATACAAGACAATTCCTGGAATCTTATTGTTAGACTTTTTTAAACTTACATTGTCTTGTGTTTTTTTTTAATTAAAATTTCTTTTTGTATTTCTTATCTTGTTTTACAATCACACTAGATATTAGATTGTATCGTTCTCATTATTTAACGACAAATTTAGGTTCTTCTGTTACTAGTTTTTTTGTAAATTTTTATTGACAGCTTTACTCTTATTATTTTTTAACAAAATCTAGTAAATTGTTCTAAGTTTTTTTTTTATTGACAGTCTTACTTCTTTCTCATTGTGAAATAGTTTAAAATCTTTTTACACTCGCATTTAGGAAAGAAACTACTGTTAAAGCTGATGAGAATTCTGTGTTCTGAGAGTGAAGACACTTAAGTAATTTGCTAGAGTTGAGATAATTGCAAATGCCCATTGTAGAAGGTAGTATTGCTGCTCTTGGTGAGAAGGAAAAGGCTTTCTGAAAAACGTTAATAGGGGTACTCAATCTGGATTTGTAAACTTACAACTCTGTAAGTTTACAAAACTCGCACATGCGCAGTTGCAAATCAGAAACTTATATTTTGTAAACTAAAAACATGCCCTTTTGGTTCGTAAAGTTTACAAAGCCTTTGTAAAGTTACGGACCAATGAGGAGGCTGGAATTTGTTTCCCGTCAAATTTCTCTCTTGTAACTTGACAAATTTTGTAAACTTACAAAATTGTAAGTTTACAAACCTCTGATTGAGTACCCCTAATGTCAATCTAGCATTTGTAAACTTGCGAATAGTTATTCAAACGTGAAATTAAGTACCGATGGTTCTGTTTTGAATATCCAGTTTGATTGATGAAGGGAACATGACGAGATTTTGTGTAGATTTATCAAAAAAAAAAGAAAAATACACCGAAGGTCCACTTTCTTCGTGTACTTCATAGAATCCAGTAAAAGTTAACTAGTTGTACCTTTTTGATAATCAAGGGAAATATATCGGCCGTGGTGGTAATTATTGGGTGTTTGGATAGTTGTTAAACGCTTAACTCTTAAGTTTACCTTTCTTTAAGTTTTAAAACTTTTTCTCAAATTTGACTAACGATCAGAATCCAATTATGAGTAAAGTTATTATTATTTATCAATTGATAAATAATATCAAGTTTGTTGATAAGTTAGTACAGGAAGTTTTGGTGATAAGAGTATTGTAATTAGTGAATGTTTCACGACAAAGGATTGTTAGCAACTGATAGTTTTATTTTGGTGTAAGTTAAGAAGTATAACATTCTCTAAGACATTGTAGTTGACAAGATGTTTAAAATAAGTTTGAAAGTTGGACAATTCTTGGACTCTGAGTCATCGGCTTATTCCTAAAACAGGCCTTTAAAAATAAAAAATGGAAAATTTTAGTGACTAATTTTACATGAATAATTAGAAAGGACTCGTGAATGACTCATTTTCCTACACCTCCCCTCAATCGCGAGTCCTTGCTTCTTCCATTTCTATGACCTCCTGTGGTGTGTCGTGCTCTGGGATGACTGATACTGTCACCTTCCTACTCGGATACACATGTAGATGACCAGAGAAGCCAGGAATATTGAGATGATGGTAAAGGCAATACTGGTCCAAGTCATAGGGTGTTCAATGATTGACATTTCTGTCTTCTGCTTTTGTCCAAATTTTGATTTGTTTAACAAATGGGTAAGATTCAATTTTGGTTTAAGATGCCAATTCGTCTTTAGTGTGAAGAGAGGATCCTGTGTTTCCTGGTGAGTCAGATGAAATGATGTCCCAATGAGCTTCAAGTCATTTATTTGAAAAGTAGCCGTAATTGGGAGCACAAACTCGCTATCGGGACATTGTTGAGTTTTCCCATCGATCTCAACAGAACTTCCAGCACAGCAAACGTAATTTGACCCAAAATATGGCTTCACTTGTACAAATTGCTGTTCATTCTCTGGATACGACACTTCACAGCTGTCGATAGAAAAATATATTGATTCATCTGGAAGTTTCGAAAGAGACAAACATCCAGAAGTAGAAAATAGAATGACATTGTGAGACGCATGTGGTTTGATGTTGATTCCAGTGGCACAACCATCTTTTTTTGAGATGATTGCATTCTTGGGTCCAGTATATGCCATGCGACAGGTTTGATTATCTTTTTAATCATCAATTCAAATGGATCAGTCACTAACCACTAGCTGAAGCGAGCGATTGACTAGTGGAATATCGAAATTCAAGTAGAAATCGTCTGCATCAGGGGTAAGAAAACATTTCCGGAATGTAGCGAGAAGCAAGGGACAGTCCCCAGCACAGAGTAATGAGTAATTGAAGTAATCCAGAAATGCTGGATGAATTTTCTCTACCTGCATTTCGCGATGAGTTTCCTTAATGATTTCCTTCGCGAGCATTAGTTTGGTCGTCAAATAAAAGATAATAAAATTTGAGGATACATACTTTTTCTTGAGTTCAATGATATCGTTCTCTTGCTCTTCTAGTTTATGAACAATATTCTTAAGATCATCTTTGATGTTTCTGATCAAAGTTTCCGCAATTTCCATCCGTTCTTTAAGCTCCTCAGTTTTTCTTGCCTGCTTCTCAATCAGAGTTCATTGATAAAATTTTCACAGTATTTGTTACAGCGACAGTGGTTGCGGTAACTCCGGTGGCAGCGATAACTGTCGCAACGATGAGACCAATGGTAAGAGAAATAATAAAGCGCTTGGATTTCCTTAACACTGTTCTTTGGTTTTCAGTTTGACACATCTTCTGTAACTCGTTAACAAAAAGATCCTGATACATTTTCTCACATTGCTCTTTGGCTTCGGTTAGCATGTCACGATGAATGATGTCTTCAGTGAGAATTTTGCAGGGGTTGACAAATTTAATTGTCAGCATCACACGATAGTTTCCTATCGTGACAGGCGTAGAGCTCGGTTGCCATAGTAACGGTTGAGCGATCTGAAATCCTGAGCATGATGCCAAAATCAAAAAGAATAGCATCCTCATTGAAAAGAGGGAATGTCCCGGAATCCCAGCTTTCTTCTTTACTTTCTCCGGTTTTATATCAGGCTGACAAAGGTCTGCACTGCTCTCGAAATTTTTGATTCCCAAGGAGTGACGCATTTCCTGTAACTTATGTTTTGCCAAGGGTTTTGTGAAAATGTCGGCCACTTATTGTTCTGTGGGAACGTAAGTGACATTCAATGTCCCGTTTTTGATTAATCCTTAGTGAAAACGAACGTCGATGTGCTTTGACCTTTCATGAAACTCTGGGTTCCGAGCAAGTTTGATTGAACTCTGGTTGTCCACCATGATTTTCGTTGAGATAGTCTGTGGTATATTAAGCTCCTCGTAAAAATTTTGTAGCCACACGGCTTCTTTAGCACCTACAGCTAGCGCCACATATTCTGAGTCAGTGGAAGACATCGCAACCACTGGTTGTTTCCAACTGGCCCAGCTCACAAGTGAGGTTTTCAGGAAGAACGCCATTCCAGTTGTAGACTTTCGGTCTTGTCTGTCTCCGGCGTAATCAGAGTCAGTGTAACCAATCAAAGTTGTTGAGCAGTTGGCCTTGAATTCAAGTCCGAATCCAATAGTCTCTTTGAGGTATCGAGCTACAGCTTTTGCTAGCTTCCAGTGAGTTTCGTCAAATCCTCCACAGAATTGGGAAATTTTTCCAACTGCGAAGGCAATATCGGGTCTGGTGGTCCGCGACAAGAAGAGAAGTGATCCAATTAACTCTTGAAAAGGTAACTTCGGGTCACTAGCATCGGCAAGGTGAAAATCTGGGTTCGGTTGCATTGGAATCAATGATCCTTTGCAATCTGAGAGGTTGAAATCGTCTAACAACTTTCTGGTCAGGCTCCACTGGGTTAAATGGATCGCACCTTTGGTTTTATTACAAGAAATTTCTATACCAACAAAATTCGTCGGTTCTGATATTTTAATTTGGAACTTTTGCTGAATATGCTCTAACACATAATCCAGTGCTTTCTTGCACTGAGACAATACTAACCCATCATCCACATAAAGCATCAAAATCACTCTATGTCCAAAGATTTTTGCAAGGTAAACACTGGGGTCACTCACAGTTGGATTAAATAAGAGTTCAGCCAGGAATTTAGAGAAAGTGCTGTTCCAGCACCTTGGAGCCTGCTTCAAGGCATAGAGGCTTCGCTTCAAAAGACATACAAGTCCTGGCTTTATGTTAAGACCTTCGGGTGGGAACATGAATATTGTCTCTTCCAATTCTCCGTACAAAAATGCTGTGGCTACATTAAATTGTTGAATGAGGCAACCTTTTTTTGCCGCAATTCCGAAGATAAGACGAATTGATTCCAATCTACAAACTGCAGCAAAAGTGTCAGTGTAATCTATTCCGTAATTCTGACGAAAACCTCGTATGACAAGCCTCGTCTTAAATCGGTCAATGCTTCCATCTAATTTGCGCTTAATTTTGAAAACCAACGACTATCTAATACTGATGTATGAGGTGGTCGTTTGACGATTTCCCAGGTGCCATTTTCTTCATGACTTCTCAACACAGCTCCAATTGCATTTTCCCACTCTTCCGAATACTTAAATGACAATGCTTCGAAGTAAGTAGATGGTTCCTCTGAGGTTACTGCTCGGTTAGTTTTGCATGATAGACAATCTGGTTTACGGATGAGAGAACGATATCGCAGAACTTGCTCTGAGCTTTTTGATTTCTTCGAGATAGTAATCACCGATGACCCTTGAGGTGGAATTTTTGCTTTGAAATTCCCTTTGGCAGTTTTGATTAGGATTGTCATGTCCTTTGACNCGTTTGACGATTTCCCAGGTGCCATTTTCTTCATGACTTCTCAACACAGCTCCAATTGCATTTTCCCACTCTTCGGAATACTTAAATGACAATGCTTCGGAGTAAGTAGATGGTTCCTCTGAGGTTACTGCTAGGTTAGTTTTGTATGATAGACAATCTGGTTGACGGATGAGAGAACGATATCGCAGAACCCGCTCTGAGCGTTTTGATTTCTTCGAGATAGTAATCACCGTTGACCCTTGAGGTGGAATTTTTGCTTTGAAATTCCCTTTGGCAGTTTTGATTAGGATTGTCATGTCCTTTGACGCACGAATCTGACTACCGTCCTCCAATTTCAGTATATTTTCATCTTCCCTGTTTGGTTCTACTTCTGCGATAATAGTGTCCGTGTCAGAGTCTGAATTTTGACTTCCAAATGAATCATCATCCTTTTCTTTTTCTTCCTCATCCGTTTCAAACACATGAAATGTCTCCAGTTCTTCCTCTTCGAAAGTAACGTTTCTTGCCAGGATTATTGACCTAGTGCCTTCATCGAAGAGGCGGTACTTCATGGAGTAGCTATCGTAACCCACTAAAATCAATTTTCTCGCTTTTGCATCCCACACTCTAGGAAGTTCTTTTGGCACTTGTGAATAGGCTGTGCAACCAAAAATGCGAAGATGGCTCATGTTTGGTTTCTTTGTAAAAATTTGCTCGAATGCTGTCATTTCNGAAGAGGCGGTACTTCATGGAGTAGCTATCGTAACCCACTAAAATCAATTTTCTCGCTTTTGCATCCCACACTCCAGGAAGTTCTTTTGGCACTTGTGCATAGCCTGTGCAACCAAAAATGCGAAGATGGCTCATGTTTGGTTTCTTTGTAAAAATTTGCTCGAATGCTGTCATTTCGGGACTCTGTTTGTTGATTAACCGATTGTGAATGTATACCGAAGTTGCAACTGCCTCAGCCCAAAAAAATTCAGAGACTCCTGAACGGATCATCATAGCAAGAGCGGTATCCTTAACCGTCCGCATTTCTCTCTATTTTTCCATTTGACTCTGGACAATACGCTGCCACAGTGTTGTGTATGATTCCGTTTTGTTTGAAGAAACTATTTAGAGTTTGATTAACAAATTCACCTCCATTGTCTGACCTAAATTCCTTCACTTTATTTCCAGTTTGCTGTTCGATAAGTTTGATAAATTCCTGAACTAAAGTTTCAGAAAATATGCGGTGCGAAAAGACGTTCTGTCGTCTTTCAAATGCAAAAAATAGTTGGATCCAGTTGGAACACACAGGCATTTTACCAGCAAGATCACCATGGATTACTTCTTCCGGTTTTCTGAGAACACGTTGGATTGGAGGGAATGGTCTTCTAGTTTCTTTTCCCAAATGACAAGCGTCGCATGTAAACTCTCCCTCCAGTTCTTGGACTTTAACTCCTTCAACAGCATTTTTTCTTACAGTCTCCCTAATATACTCCATGTTGATATGAGCCATCCGCTCATTCCACAGCTTAGCTCTCTGTACACGTGACTTAAATGCTGAGTTGAACAATGGCCGAAACTTCATGATATATATTCGGTTCTTGAATTCTGCAAAAGGTCCAGGGTTCCCATTTTGATCAAAATAGGCAGCTCCCTTTGAATTTCTCAAAATTTCGTAACCCTTTTAAGTTGAAACCCCTTCTGAAAAAAGATTCACTGCTCCCGGAATGTACAGAACGTCCGATAGTGTACATTCTTCCCAGTTGTCTTGAATCATAGCTTCCAGGCGCACTGTCAAGATCCCCATTGCTTTATAAATCACTATTGTCAGTCATGGATACCATTCTGGGGTTGACGAACTCCTTATAGTCCTCGAACCAATTTTTGTCCCCAACAATGTGCTGAGTAGCACCAGAATGACTCACCCAGTTCATTTGTGAACACTCACTTTTACCAGAGTATACCATGAAGGCATGAGGTTTTCTCTCATAATTATTGGGCTCTCATANCTTCTGAAAAAAGATTCACTGCTCCCGGAATGTACAGAACGTCCGATAGTGTACATTCTTCCCAGTTGTCTTGAATCATAGCTTCTAGACGCACTGTCAAAATCCCCATTGCTTTATAAATCACTATTGTCAGTCATGGATACCATTCTGGGGTTGACGAACTCCTTATAGCCCAATTTTTGTCCCCAACAATGTGCTGAGTAGCACCAGAATGACTCACCCAGTTCATGTGTGAACACTCACTTTTACCAGAGTATACCATGAAGGCATGAGGTTTTCTCTCATAATTATTGGGCTCTCATAATTAAATTTTTAATTTTAATATATTCCTATCATATTACTGTGTGAAAAATTTGCGTCTAAGAGAAGGGCTAACATGTATCGTGAGAGGCAGAATTTGTGGTACACTTCTTTTTTTTGTTGGTTTTCAGCCTTCCTTGGATTCTTGTTATACGAATCCATCCCTTCCCTCGGTTGTTGTAGAATATTCCTCCCCATTTCACTGCCAATTCATATTACTCTTGCCTACTAACCTAATCGAAAAAATACCCCGAGAGCGTCAGTCAGTGCGTTCTAGTAAATTCTGAATAACTAAAGGTAAACTAAAAGTTTTTTGCAGTATTTGGAAGGACCAATGCTGGAAGGGCTCTATTGGGAGAACTGGTATGGAGCTGCGGGAGCTGACAAAACAAACATTAAAAATCTCTATGTCCAAGAACTGGTGAGTCCAGCGGAGAAGAAATATGGAATTTTATATGAGAATCAACTAATGGGATTACCGCGGTTGAGACAGGTGAGTCTGAACAATAAGTTTAAAAATTAAAGATGTACTGTCCCCTCCACTACTTCTTCAACCAAAATCAAATTGATAACCATGAACGTTTTTTCGTTGTTTGGAGGTAATTCCTATAGTAACCGCTTTAACTCATAAATGAGGAATTGGTTATGTCCGCCAAATTCATCCGCCTTATCTCAGCTTACCCATTACGCGTCTAAGTTAATTAATAACTTTCATCAACTTTAGCAATGAGAGTATTAATTTTTAATTTTTAACTCCGACATGGCTAAGTAAATAGAATTAATTGTGTTTTATGTATTTATTAGAAAATTGGTTTGTAGTGTGCGAGGCTATTAAGAATTGCATGACTTGCGAGACGCATAAATGCATATAATGCATTTTCAAGCAAAAATAGTGAAATAGACGTTTGTTTGATGGAGCTTGGCGACAGAGCAGCAGAATTGTATCTATAAGTGGTGGACAGTTAGTGTGGATGGATGTGATGAGGCACCAAAGGTAATTGATGCAACAATGTCTGTTTTTATACCTCAAAATTCGTGTGTATGGCCAGTTGTCTTTGCATCTGCAGGAATTTTTTTGGAAGTAAATATCTTATCGTTTTTGGTTAGAGATATTAATATCGGATAGATAGTAAAGATATCGGATTAATTGATATTTATCATAAATATAGGATATTTACTACCCCTGGTTTTATCAAAAAATTTTAATAAAATTATTTAAAAAATTCAAAATTGTTTTCAGGTTTCATAGTGGCATACTCTTTGACAAAGTATGGCCGACGTCGTAGAAACCTTCGTCGGCGTCTGGTGTAGAGGAATGGATACCGCTGCTTTGCCGCCGGCAAACACATATTCCGGAATAAGTTAATACATGAGTAATTATACAGCATGTTTACAAAACGAATACTGATTTTCTCTGCCTTTCACCACACACGGCATATGGCAACAGACACACACAGGTTATGTCAGTTGGTATACACTATTAATTTTATGATTTTGAAATTATTGCAAGAATTTGTCTCTAGAAGTAAATTTTATAATTTCATAATAATTCCCAAATAATGTTAGCGTTTCATAATTCAGAGCAGTAGGTGCTGCCAATAAGCAATAAATTATGACGGAACGTCTAACAAACTACATTCAATAATAAAAAATACGACAGTAATAATAATTATAATAATTCTTGTCTAATGTTGACTGATTAGTTTTTCTTTGTTTGACTTTGGCACTTGTATGCCGTTAACATCGATGCATGTCTGGGGTTGGATTTAACCAAAAGGGCCACAAATAAAAATTTCAGAACGGTGTTATGCGTCCCTCTTACCAAATGACCTCTACAAATGTTGTTTGGAATGATTCGGTGACCAACTTTTCCTAATGACATTTTTCTCTGTGGTGACCTCTTGAGGTCAAAAGTGGTTGGATTTGACCTAAGGGTGGCGTGAAAGTTTCAGTTTTTTAACATTATATTCCCTATCTCGAAATTTTTTTGTACAAAACAATTTTATGATAGTGTATGACCGATAAATTGACATATACAAAAGTTGTTCAGGATGCTAATCTGAGTAACTTTTACCTTAAATATTTTTTCTCTGATGACCCCTTGAGGTCACAGGTCAAGGTCAAACCTCATTCTCTCGTAAGTGGCAAAATGACTTTTACAAGAGTTGTTCAGGCCGTTAAACCGTGTAACTTCTACCTTAACCATTCTTTTCTATGATGACCCATTGAGGTCACAGATCAATGTCGAACCTTAGTTTTAGGTCGAATCCAACCACTTGTGACCTCAAGAGGTCACCACAGAGATAAATGTCATTAGTAAATAGTTGGTCAATGAAACATTCTAAGTAACGTTGTAGAGGTCATTTGGTCGCTCAAGATAGGTTGCTATATCGATACAAGAAAATTTTCAAACTACATGACCCAAGACGTAGTGACCTCTNGGTCGCTCAAGATAGGTTGCTATATCGATACAAGAAAATTTTCAAACTACATGACCCAAGACGTAGTGACCTCTGAAGGTAACCGGAGATGATAATTGTTCTAAGAAAAGTTGTTCACTTGCTGATGCCAAACAACAATTGTAGAGGTCATTTTACACGTTTTCAGAAATGATGTCACCTTTGACCTCAAGACGTCACCACAGAGAAAAATTTCATTAGGAAAAGTTGGTCACCGAATCATTCCAAGCAATATTTGCAGAGGTCATTTGGTCGCTCAAGAGGGACGCATAATGGTGGATTTTCACCAAAAAAACTGTTTTCTGCAACAGTTTTTGGCTTTTGCTGTTTCCACCACTGCATCTTGCTGCCACAGTTTTTTAACAACTTGAGAAATAACTGCAGGCAGTTATTTCTCAAGAGCAGTTTTCTGCTCCTCTGTTTCCACCAATGCAGTTTTTTTGAATTTTAGCTGCCGCAGCTAAAATTTTAGATGTGACTCTTTCTTTTTAGCTGCTTCTCTTGAAGAAGCAGAAACAGCGACTAGAAAAGGGTGCCTCTTCACTATTGGTCATGTGACGAAACGACTCGAATGAAGTTTTTTAAACCTTTTCATAAAATAATAGTTTAGAAGACAATTGATTACCTCTCATCTCAAAATAGTATGTAAATTAATTTTGTTTATTATGACGATAAGTTAGTTTATATTATATTTATATTACATATTATGTTTATATTATATTTCTTTTTAGTATTCAATCTAATTTGAGTGAAGTCGACTTCAAAAATAGACAAACGACTATCAACCTTTCGCCGGCAGTAGAAGACGACCAAGCGAAAGAACAAAATGAGGTCAACAATTCTAGTTTCGTACAAACTAAAAAATGTTTTGAGAAATAAGGCGTAAACGTGGTGAGTAATTGATTTAAAGTGATGAGGGTCGTAATCCACGTTGTCTTGAAAATAAAGTTTATTAAAAATACCAAACGTTTCGACTTGTTGTCTTCTTCAGTGGATGAGATAATTGAAGATTTGAATTAATAATTAATAATTCATTAATTATTAATTATTATTATTGGAATTATTAATTATTAATTCAAATCTTCAATTATCTCATCCACTGAAGAAGACAACAAGTCGAAACGTTTGGTATTTTTAATAAACTTTATTTTCAAGACAACGTGGATTACGACCCTCATCACTTTAAACTAAAAAATGTTATTAACTTTTTATGGTTTTGATTAGGAACTTGTAATCGAAGTGGAGACGACTCCGAAGATTCCAGTTACGCCTATTAACGTTCGTAAGCGAAAAGTACAAGCATCATATGACAACCAGTGCTTGAATGAGCAAATCTTGAAAGTTCTCAAGGATCCTGATGAAGTACGAGATGAGTACTATCATTTTGGAACGCTTGTTGCTAATAAGTTAAGAAAACTACCATCAGGCCTTGCTTATCATATAATGAATAGTCTCACGACTGTACTCTTCGAGATAACAGTATGTCCTGAAGAAATGACTGAATGAGTCGTCTCATATAAATTCAAGCTATTAAGATTACCTTAATAAACTTTATTTACATTCCAGTTCTTTCTAGTTGCCAATCTACAGCTCCTTCATTAAAGAAGTAATCCATTAGCTGGTCTCTCATGACTTTAGAATTTTTTTCATATGATGGGGCTGTGTAGCCCCCTTGCTCAATCAACCCTGTTGGTGTAGGTTCTTGTTTCCATTCACCATTATTTGTTCCATAGGAGTCGTCTCCAAATCCATTAGGGTAATAGCTTCTGTTACTATGGTTCAAATTGGCTTCTTTTGTCTTTAAAGGTTGTGAAGCACAACAGGCTACAATAAATTATAAAAAATAAGCTTATCACATCAAATAATGAAGCAACTCAAATGGTTGTAATACCTAAAACTATAAACTCAGCTTGTTTTGATAAGGCAACAATTGGTTTCCGAAATACACCAAATCTGGTTGACATTATCCCAAATGCATTCTCTATGCACCTCTTGCCTCCTGAAAGCCTATAATTAAATAGTCTTCTAGATACAGTGAGTCCTCTTCCTGGGAATAGTTTCATCATTTTTGTCCCCAAACGAAAAAACATGGTAATTCTTTGTTTGTATTGGGCAATTTTTTAGGGGCACATATTCCCATTGTACCATCTGCCAATTTCTTCTCTAGGGTCGACCCTGAGCAGCTTTCTGCTGAACTGTTTCTTCATCAAAAAAAACCACAGCAAAATGTTTTGCTGCGCCTAAGAGCAGTTTTTTAAACATTGGTGGAAACAGACAGTTTTTTAGTGAAAACGTGCAGTTTAAACTGCCACAGTTTTCTGCTTGCCCAAAAACTGTGGCAGAAAACTGTGTGATGTAGCTGGTGGAAACCTAGCTTTAACACGGTTCTGAAATTTTTTTGCGGCTCCTTTGGTTAAATCCAACCCATCCCTGTAAGCGGCGTCCAACGGAACGACAAACCTTTTGGTAATAGTCAATATCAATTTCTTCAAAAGCTTCACAAATAGATTGTTGTAGCTGACCTTTGACACAGTTGTTGTATGGATTGAAGCACCGTTTGGTTGGATATTAATTACTTTGAATAATTAGTTATAATTAATTAGTTTGTTTTTGGGTCTGGGTGAGACTATTTTTGTTGAATATTTCCTCATTTAACTTCACTCCTTCCACTTTTTGTTTTTACCACTGTTCATCAAACTTAAGAGAAAACAACTTCCATTAGTATCTGTGTTATGTAAACATGCTGTTATATGATAAAGCCTCTCAAAGTTTGGCCGATATTTAAGAACTGAATGAATGATAAAAATATTCTAATGTAAAATAGTCCGCGGTAGCATTTGGTTTTTTATTTAAATTGAACGTTGCTATAGAATTCGCCTCCAAACAACGAAAAAAATTTTCATGGTTATCAGCTCGATTGTGGCTGACAAAGCAGTGGAGGAGACAGTATTTAGTATAAAAATTATTATTTAGATTCGAGTGGTTCATAACGAGTGTCCAGTGGCTGATAATTTCCGTCACCTGGACCGAGAATGCTTCGGAGAGTACTCTAGCGAGAATGAAGACAAAGGGAATATGTCCACAAACCAATGGGCGGACTCCCCAAAACTCAGCAACGCAGAAATAATCACTGCGTACGATTAAAATACGTTTTTTAATACATTTATTCAGTGTGTTTCGTACATCTGTACTTAGGTGGACATATAGATCTGGGAACGCTGGGACGTACCACTATGGACTTTTAGCTTGGTATACAGGAAGCGGAGCTGTTCTTAACCTTGAACGTGTCTACTCAACTTCCAAACAGCGGATGAAGCAACTGAAGCAGAATTTATGGATTACAAGAGCCACAAGAGCAGTTTTTCTAGATTTTACTGTTTACAATGCAAATATTAATTTGTTCTGTGTTGTCAAGTATGTCAGTATATTAATTTTTCCAAAAAAATTCAAAAAAAATAAGTTTATATTTGAGTTTTAATTACTCTAGACTCGTTTGGGAGTTTCCAGCTACTGGTGGTATAATGACATCGTATACACTTCGCACAGTGAAACTGATTCGCTATCAGACAACGATTGAGAAATATGTCGTCTTTCCATGTGAAATTATGTTTATCATTTTCACATTTTATTATCTCATACAAGAACTTTTGGAAATGACATATGTTGGTTGTCCAAAGTATCTTTTTGATCTTTGGTCTTGGCTCGACGTCACCATTATCATTGTAAACAATCATTCCCAGCAGAATATTCATTCCTGACACATTTCATGCTAAAAATAATGGCGTGTTGATTTCAGACATCATTTATATGCATAAGCTTCAGTATCTATCGGTATTTTCTGGTTGAACATACACTAAAAAATTTGACAGAAGATGTGGAAGAATTTCATAATTTTGAATTTTTGGGTTACTGGGAGACTCAATTCAACCATGCGATCTCTATTTCCATTTTTTTCTCATGGGTCAAGGTTTTCAAATATATTTCCTTCAACAAAACCATGACACAACTCTCCAGTACACTGTCCAGAGTAAGTTAAGTCGTCGAGTCCAAGTACATGAGATATGAGGAGAACCAATAGTTCCTATAATAATATCAAACTTTATAAAATAGTGTGCAAAGGACATTGGAGGGTTCGCCATTATGTTCTTTATCGTGTTCTTTGCATTTGCGCAATTGGGCTATCTCTTATTCGGATCTCAGGTAAATTTTTTCTAATCATATTATTTTTTTTTAAGTTTTCTGTCATTTTCTATCAATAGGTTGAAGATTTCAGTACGTTTCTCAATTCCACGTTCACACTTCTTCGTCTCATCTTGGGAGACTTCAATTTCCATCAAATCGAGCAAGCGAACAGAGTATTGGGTCCCATTTTCTTTCTTGCTTATGTATTCTTCGTCTTTTTCGTCCTCTTGGTATGAAAATTGTGTTAGTGTTTAAATAATAGGATAAATATTTTAATTGATGACTCTGTAGAATATGTTCTTGGCAATTATCAACGACACATATAGTGAAGTCAAAGCAGATATCCATAAGCAGCAAAATGAGTTCGACATTGCCGATTATTTTAAGCGATGGGGTAACAACATCAAAGGAAAAATTGGAAACCGAAATTCGAAATTGGATGCTGAAACTGCGGTGAAATTAGCTGCAGCTGACGGACAAATTTCCTATGAAGAACTTCGAGAAAACCTTCAACAGTTAGTCAATTAAATATATAATTTAAAAGTTAGCAATCCAAAGTTTACTCTAATAATCTTTTTCTTACTAGAGCCAACTTTAATGACGTTGAAATTGAAATGTTTCTGGCCCGATTTGACCTAGATCAAGATAGAGCTTTGGATGAAGATGAAACGCAACAAGTTCTCAATGATTTGGAAGGTGGAAATATTGTTTCAGAAATTAGTACAGAACAACAACACTATCGCAGTGGGACTCGAGAGTCTGCAGCATCGAAACGTAAGTCGGGGGTAGAAATTCTTCAAGCAGAAGAAGCAAACAGGTAACTTAATTAAATTTTCCATTGGCTAAAAAATTTAAAAAAAATTAATATTATTGTCATATTGGTACTTTACTCACAGTATGCAACAGAGAGTCCAAGTGATTGAAACTGCGCTAACAGAGTTCATTCACACAACTGGAGAAATTCTTGAGAAAATTCAAGCTAGAGTGGACCAAGGTCGAGAAAATAAATCACTCAATTAGAATAATACTTTTTCTAATTGTTAAAAAAAATTTCAATTCTCTCTATTAATTAAACAGGAGAGATATTTAAAAAATAATTAAAAAATCTCACGAATACAAAATGCGATAGTTTGTTACATTTTTCATTTGTTTTATTAGTTTTTTCTTTGGNTTCTCTCTATTAATTAAACAGGAGAGATATTTAAAAAATAATTAAAAAATCTCACGAATACAAAATGCGATAGTTCGTTACATTTTTCATTTGTTTTATTAGTTTTTTCTTTGGTTTTTTTTTGTCAATGATGTGCCAATTAAAGATAAATTAACCAATTGCAAATATCCGATTCGTTACCCTTTCGCCAAGTGCTAAATGTACTTCATCGCGTACACTAAACACTTAACTAATCCACAAAATTACGACACAGAGGGAAAGTACTCTGAAGATATAGAAATAATGAGCAAAAGTTGGTTCGACTTTTGCTTCTAAAGTTTAAGCGTGACAAATGTGCCGGAAACACTAATAACGTATATAAAAACCAGAATTAAAAAAAAAAGTCACACATATCCCTTTCTACAACTAGCGCATAATGGAATTTTTTTTTTCGATTTTCTTAAATTTTGTTGATTTTTTTTTTAAGTTTTGGAAGTGATTGAGACATAATTAATTATTGTATTGATTATTGTTACGGTTCCCAACTTCCCACCCATATTATGATAGACAAGAATAAATTATTATCTTTGTTGAAGTTCCCTTCTGATATGTCAAGTGTTCCAGTAAGGTGCACAAGATACAGTTGTCAAAATAATGACAACCCGCCCTGCTTATCAGCTCACTGTAAGCAGAGCGAACGAGATCGCGTCACAATTATCTACTAAAGGTAGGTTCAAATGGACATGGAGTATCTTTTCTAACTTATTGGTCACCTTACATAGCACTAGTGAGTTTAACAGTTGAAGGTTAATAGTCTTCAGGTCCAAAAATGATACAATGTTTTAATAAATTATAATTTATAGTATTATCATCGCACGGAAGCAAACCGTTCCTTTCCTATTTGACTATTTTCCCCTTTCCTGACCTGTAGTTATTTCCTAAAGATGACAAACTGAATTCTGAATTCCGTAGTAGTTGGTAGAAGAAATAATTCTAATAAACGTTAAAGTTGCTTGGCTCTTGCTCCAATGGCTCGTGCCTCTATTGGGGAAATTGTTTGGAAAATTGATTCCAAATCACGAGAAATTACCAGTCGTTGCCAGGAGGCATAGAATACACCGCGGATTCGGTCAAATACGTCTTTGTCATAGACTGATCGTGCTGTGTTAGTGAATTCAAACGGCTCTGTGGAACATACAAATACATTAGATACCTTATTCCCTTACAACTCTGAAAAAAATTAATTTCACCTTCAATGCATATGTGTTTCCATTGATAGGCGTCATTTTTCGCTGATCTGTTCAACATGCAATTCTTCACAGGTATTGTTGCTCCAACACGAACACTTATTGCATTGGATCTATACCTAGAACAAGCATAAGCATGACAAACGAGTCATCGAGTGAATTTCAATAAGCTAGGTAAATGCAATTCTTTTCTATTTGAAATTTTTACACGGTTGGATAAAAATGAGCGATTTTCATTGTACTCTTACTCAAAGGTTGAAGCATAATACTCCAAAAAGCCTACAAGAAGTTCTCCGAGGCATTGCGAATTCACATTCTCTGCCTTCCATTCAAAATACGCTGGATCACGAATTTGTTTCTTGTTTTTCCAAAAGTCAGCCCCTGGTGCGAATTTCTCTCGAAATTCAACCTGAAGGCTTGGGAGTATCGTGGGTGAGGCTCCAGCTTGGAGGTAGTGGATAACCATGAGAGCAAGAGAGTAGCTAGATAAAGTCATCTGCTTCGCATCATTAATTCCTTGGGTATGTGCCCAAAGTTTGACCACAAGGACGAGTGGGCGCACCCTCCAATCCAAGAGTGAGTACGCTTGGAGTAGATGCGTGTTCCTGAGACCAACTGCATTGTTGACATTGATATCAATATCGATCCCTCGTGACTTTTCGTTGAGTTTCAAAATCGGCACCTTTGCCATAATGAGTTCTGTTTTCTCCAGATGAGGAAGAAGCTCAAAAAGGGGGCAAACAGCTTCTAGGATGTCAATGGCCTCACTTCGAGGATCTTGGCTATGCCGATGATCGAGGATGAGACACATGTCGATATCAGAGGTGTTGCTCCCGAACCCAGAAATTGTCGAACCCACCATCTCCAAGTGGTAAGAGTGATTGTACCTCTACAAAAAATAATAGGTTCTTCAAATTACAATAATTCAATGTTTCTGAATTATGTGTTGATGGACTCACCCTCACGGTCTCAGCTAGTTCCCGCCACAATTCAAGCTTTCGACGATATGTCTCCAGAGTCTGTTGGTTATTTTGAAATTTTATCCATACTTGTTCAGAGAGCTGGAAAGTAATAAAAATAGAGAAAGGATACATCTCATTTGGCGACATTGTAACTAACTCATGTGGTGTGAGTGTCACCTTTTCGAGCTCATGCCCTGGTGGAGCTAATTCATGAGGTCTCTCTGATTCACCTACCACATGATATTTGTCCGCCAGTTCATCGATATTGATTGCTTGATTCCAAGAACGGTTTTCTGAATAGCAAGACCTTCCGTAATAGTTTGGGCGACGAATGCCCGCCTGTCCTCCTGAAGATACTCTATCGTATTGTCCTGTCATATGATTGCCACCTCTGTAAACCAAATCAAAAACGTCATTAGAAAGAAATATATCAATAATTGAAGATTATACTTGATCAATTTTTGCAAGCTTCCTGCCCTGTTAATTTCAACATGAATAATAAAACGATGAAATTTTCATTAGTTAGGTTTCTGTGCAAATTAAATCCATCACCAGCTCAATTGAGCATGAGCCAGGCGAGGACTTAAATTGATTTACATTTAAATTCACCGCATCTTTAATATTTGCAAGATGAAGAAACCACGACCTTATTATTGACATGGTTGCAGTGGTGTAAGAACCAACAATTAAATACCATGCGTGTGCGTAAATTTTAACGGACCGACTTTTCAACTTACCAGTTTGGTCTGTCTTCATTTGAAGTTTGTTATTAGGTCAGGCGAAACCAGTAAGCTGAAAAGTAGGTCCGTTAAAATTTACGCACACGCATGGTATTTAATTGTTGGTTCTACAATATTATAAAAATTAATTGTCAAGGTACCTCACCTTAATTCTAGTGAAGGGCAACCAAACTACTCATTCGAAAATTATTTTATTACCTACCGTAATGGCCAAAGCCAAAGAACAAAAAAGCTTACTACTTACAGCTGATGCATGCAGTTTGCTTAACGGAAAGAAGAATGTATTAAATTTTCGTTCTTTTGCTTTGGTCATTACAGTACCAACAAAGCCACATGCGGATGTTTTTCACGATTTTTCTGAATTCTTTCAGTCAATGACATTTGCTCATTATTTTCTGTCCTTATTTATTCAATTATTGTTACAAAAAAAAATTTTATTTTTACTCATAATTTTGTTTCAAACATATATTTTAAAAAAAAAAAAAAAAAAAAAAAAGCTTTTCTTGATTTTCAAGAACGAACGCTTACGTTGGCCTTCGCTGTAGATACTGCAACATAAAGCATAGGCAACCTCCGCTGTTCTAGTTTTAAATAAACATTATTAATTAACCTTGGCAACCTACGTTCATGGAGACTGATCTCACGGCGTTTTAAACCAGACAGCTTTGAAACGATAATTTTTACGATTTCTCCGCAGTTTCTGAAACATTTCCATAAACTTTTATGTAGATAAAAGTGTAGCAGAACATTGGATAAGTCTCTTGAATAATTCTCTTCGAAAAAAAAAAACCCTCAAAATTGAAACTGTTAAAAACTGGTTTCTAAAACCCACGTACATGAAAGGTCATCGCACAGATGATTTACATGACCCCATCTTCATAGAGGCTCATCGCAAGGCTTTGTGTATTTGATCGTGCTACCTCCACCAATTTAAGATAGTTTGAAGTCCCGTGCGATAAGTATCCATCAATAGGGACACGGTTGGTCAATTAATTTTCGGGGTGCGAGAGATAAAAATATAAGCAGTGCTAGCAGATCCGTCCGGTTTCCTGATTGTTTCCTGATTGAACGAACCAGAAGGCATCGAAACTATTATCAAACCAGAAAGAACAGAATCAAGGAAATTTCAGAAAATGAAAATACCAAACCGAGATAGATACAAAATACTAGAAAATCAATTCTAACCGAACCGAAGGGCAAATCTATCAGCACGTGGAACGATCGGTCCTGTTCGGTTTCTTTCCGGTTTTTGGACCGAACGTTATGCAATGTTCGATCTGATTATTATATTCTTAATTATGAGGTTATCGCTCCCAAAACGAGAAGATTAGCATTACGAGAGAAATTACAAGCCATGTCTGGTAATGCTGCTCATTCATATCCGAGCTGACTCGACTTTAATAATTGCTCCAATGAAGTTTAATTTGTAGATAAGAGAAGCGAATCATCCCGACAAACAGTAATCGAACGCCAACTTTCGAATGAAATTATCAGATACGAGACTTATATTGTATAATTTTCACTGATCCTCTTCACTGTAGAAATAATAAAAGCATTCAAACAAAGCAAGTGAAAGCAAAGAATTTTAAAGTGATGACAGAAATAGCCATATTAGAAGAAATGATGCCAAAAACTCACAATCATAACAAATTTTAACTACCTCATTGAGAACTCCAGAGTAGGCGAAAGACCTTTGAACTATCCATAAATCAGAAGCCAAACAAAGCACCGTATGCAGTTGGTTGGCGCATAAGATCACTTTGTTTACCTCTGCTCTAAGCGGTTCAAAAGCTCACCGAAATTCGAAATAGTGATAAGTTTATTTCTTGTTGACGAATTTTCTACCTTTTCTTGTGATTAGTGTAGGTCCCTTGATTCCCCTGACCTGCCTGCTGAATTGAGACCGTCCCAAGATTCTCACAGTGTGCCATACGCAGACACCCACCCTCTTCGTCTTCGTACACCCAACTATCTAAGGAACAATTTTGGTCTGCAAGATTCATCAGTGATTTGTTCGGGTCTGCTCCTAGTGGAATGGAAATTTCTGGAAATATGTACTGATGAAGCTCAGGTGTAAACACAGAGTTCATGTGTCCGGTACCGTGGAGATGTGGTGAGTCGTGGTTTGAAGTGTGGTAAAAGTTAGGTAACTGAAACTGATTCTGTGTAGAGAAAAAGTCGAAGTGACCTTCCCGGCGAAGGTAGCGATTGTTGGGCGTGTGGTAATTATGGTATGAATGGTTTCCTCCACGGTTCCCCCCTTCATCGTGACAACTGTGGTGATTGTGATGACCCTGTCCGCCGGGAGGGTAGGAATAATAGCTTTTCTGGTTCTGATTGAAATAGGTTCCACCTGGTTCGGACTGCCGAACAGAGGACTCAGATGCCGCAGGTATCAATGGCCTAATTGTGCCAAATCCATTTTCCCCCTCAACTATCTCAACTGGAGGGAACAAAGGTGTGATTGTGGGAGGAGTGATGGCTAAGGACGGTACAGATGGAGAGAAGCTCTCTTTCGTCTCGTCGTCACTACTGCTCAGGCTCAGAGCTGCAATAGCCATTTGACCTTGAGACTCTTCGGAGCTGGACGAAGAAAGGGAGTCAATGCTTTTGTCACTCGCAGAGGAGGATATTGCGGAATTCGGACGGATGTAGTGCGCATGGGTGGGCGTTTGGGATCCGGGCGAAATGTAGTGTGTTGTTCCATTGGAAGCAGGTGCAATGCCTGTTTCACTGTTGTAGTATGGCTGATGATAATAACTTCGGTTGTAGTTATTGTAGTGATGCGGGGAATGTGGATAATTATTCTGTTGGGCCGTGTAATGGTCATTATGAAAATGCCGCCTAAAGCAGAGGGGAAATGAAGGAAAGAATAAAATTAAATCATAAATTAAATTAAAAACACAAACAAAACCAATCAAAATCAATGATAAAAGAAAACAGTTAAAGCTTATACAAGACATTAACATTAAAACACAGCAAAAGCCGTTTACAGTAGCAAATTAATGCGCAATCGAATTCACTAGATTTGAGATTTTTTTTTTCATATAAAAACTCGCTTCAAATTGTCGTAACCCTTCCTTCTCCCTTTGAATTATGATTTAAAATGTTAGAAAGTGTTATACAATAGGTCAGTTTTCTTACTTGTGGCTATAATTTCGTCCACCACCATAATTGTTGTGATTATTATACCCGTTGTTATAACCATTGTTGTAGGAATTATAGCCATTATTGTAGTAGTGAGCGTTATAATTCCCGCCTTGCCCTTGACGGTTATGGTAGCGGTAATTATTGTAATTATTATAAGTCTTCCGGTAGCCACGCTCTCGACTACTAGTTAAATTACTCCCAGTGTAGTGGTTCTCCTGATTGTCCTTGACATCCTCTACGGCAATAGTGAGGCTAGGATCCGTCTCCATTTTCGGTTCCAAATCCGAAATTCCAGAAGGTACAGTCTGTAATTCAGATTAAAATTTTTAATATGTAAGTAAACTAACACTTTCAGAATGAGTACAACTTAAGATCTAAATGATAAAAATATATAACCAACAGTGTAGTAAGACCGTCTGGAGCTGATATATACCTTAGTGCTAAAATGTCACCCGATGATCCCTTTGCTGAAGAGTTTAATTATTAACTATCAACAGATGCTCTACTATATATGGATTAGGGTATGTTTCAAGTTATATTTTTACGCACTACGTTAAGTACCCTTGGGTTTATATTAATGTTTAATATTCTGAAACTGAAAATGGAGAAACGCCGGAGAGTGGACAATATCAAATCGAGAGGAAGTTCCCTTGTTCCGCTTCGTGTTGACCAGTTAAAAACCTAATAAAGTTAGAAACAAAAAAGGCTAAAGACGCTCCTTAGCCCGTCTTTACCTTCACTAAAACATGTACATATTTGACTTTTTCCACCTGTGATTGGTTTAGAAACTTACAAAACCTCCTTATCAGTTAGTAATATTCAAAGTTAAACTCAATGAACATAAAATCGGCTTCCTGCTTTACCTGACTCCAGACTCCACACTTACATGGAAAGAAAGGATGAATATGAAACATAATTACCATATTATATTAGATAGATGGAACCAAAAACTAATTTAATTTTTACCTGAATCCTCATTATTAGTGGAAAGAAGAAATCGAATGTGTCACCATTCTCATTTATCTCCGTCCACAGCACCGAGTAATCCAAATAAAGATAGTACAACGACCCGCTCACCTCTATGGACAGTAAAAACCAAGTGAGAGAGGTCAGCTTATTAATTTTAACCAATTATTCTAAGAGATAAAAATGAATGAAAGTATATTAAACTTTTTGATACTTTTCAAAAATGTAAATAAGTCAGTAGTGGGACTTTCAAATTTGTTTTCTTTAGTACTCCTTTGAATGGGAGAAAACTACCGCCCGAAGTGAAAGAAATCAATATTTCTCAACTTTTGAGTATTTGAGTGAGAAAACCCTCAAAGAGTTCTCAACCTCCACAAAAATCTAACGGGAAACTACCCAAGGACAGAAGCTTCTACCAAGTGTCCTAATAATTCATCTTACTAACAATACTAAAAAATCACAATCACAAGTAACAAAGTCTAGAGGACTTTA
Organism: Holacanthella duospinosa; assembly: GCA_002738285.1. Classification (NCBI taxonomy): domain Eukaryota; kingdom Metazoa; phylum Arthropoda; class Collembola; order Poduromorpha; family Neanuridae; genus Holacanthella; species Holacanthella duospinosa. The sequence continues at coordinate 243,009 of NIPM01000246.1, read as the reverse complement.
TCCAACTCTATCATTCCCATCAAAATTTCACTGTCGGTTTCATTAATAAAATTTACACTAGTTGCACTTGGGTTTATTACAAAATTCAGGGTTTCTCCCGGAATAAATTCCACTTCCTCCATTTCTGACGGCAAAAATTAGTTCTCTACTATCACAGAGATGGGATTGCAATAATGCTTCCGTTTCTTTTCATTAAATTTTATCTCCAACCTTCACTTTTAGTAGTGTGTAAAGTGACTCTGACTCCTGAGTCGTGACTCTGACTCTGACTCTCATGACTCTGACTCTGTGAATTATTTGGGAGTCAGAGTCATTATATGACTCTGACTCACTCCCTGTTTGAGAGTCAGAGTCAACTCATCAGTAGCAGAGTCATGACTCTTGTGCATTTCCTGCCCAGAAGCCGATTTTTGGTATTCATTCATGTTCAAACACGTTTCATTCATCTTATCTATTGCATTCATTTTACTTAAGAATGTTTACTCTTTCTGATATAAATCATCTTTTTGTGTTTTGTCTTCGTCCCATTCTTACGGAGTTTTAATTAAGAATGGAGGATGATTGTATTGTGTTAAATGTGGAAAATTCTCCAGTTAATGAAAGTCAAAGTTCATCAACATCGATTCAAGATAATCTAAATTTACAAAAGGTGAGAAAAAAGCAAAGTGACGTCTACAATTTATAGAAATTTTATAGTTTATAGAATTTTTCTCAATATTTAAAAGAAGATATTAAACATTTTTTAATGACTCAGAGTCAGAGTCAGAGTCAGAGTCATGACTCAAGAGTCAACTCGCGAAAATATGGGGAGTCAGAGTCATGACTCCTGAGTCAACTCCTAAACTACAGTAAGTCAGAGTCAGTGACTCGGGAGTCAATGACTCTGACTCAGTGAGATTTGGGAGTCACTTTACACACTAACTTTTAGCATGAGTAGACAATTCTAATGCCGCACCAATTTACATCATGCAATTTTTTGCTCAAGATGTGATGAAATTTTTGGGTGAATGTGAGTGAGTGAGTACAGTTTTAGCGAAACCGTATGTTCTCTAAACATTTTANATGACTCTGACTCAGTGAGATTTGGGAGTCACTTTACACACTAACTTTTAGCATGAGTAGACAATTCTAATGCCTCACCAATTTACATCATGCAATTTTTTGCTCAAGATATGATGAAATTTTTGGGTGAATGTGAGTGAGTGAGTACAGTTTTAGCGAAACCGTATGTTCTCTAAACATTTTATTTTATAACACCCGCTTTGGCATTAGTTACCATTATGTTAGTGTTATGTAATTAAGTATCAACATGATAATTCAAAATGCACGCATGTTCAGATGGAAGTATCTTGCGCAAGAAAGAGAAATTACATTCGATTGAAATTTTTGTCCAGGATCATTAAATTTTTCAACAAAAAACTGACTATACTAACTTCTAACTGAATATCTTCTATTCAAAAATTACACCAAACTTGCTCAAGAAGTTTCATGATCAAGGACCACAAAATGCATAATTTGCATAAAATTTCATAATCATAATTAGCACTTTTCATCTATTCGGTTTTTCTGGTGTCACTGGATCAAAAAAAAATTATGAAGGTTGACACTATATTGTCCCGCATAAAACGCATAAACTGATAATTTCAAAAAAACACATAATTTTTTACAATATTGCAGAATTTTAGAGATATATTTGGAGTTTTGCTGGAAGAGAATATTGCCCAACTATTTAATGGATACAACGTAATAACGCATCATCGGTGGTATCTAGTGTTCCAAATGGCTCAGCTTTTGGCGTAAGCCAGAAAGAGCCACTGGCTCAATGAGCCATGGCTCATGGCTCCCCCGAGCGGTGAGCCAGCTCATGAGCCATGGCTCTGGCTCCGCACTTTTGTTGAGCTGGCTCATGAGCCAGAGCCATGGCTCATGGCTCAACATAAAAAAAATTTTTTTTTATCCTGTTAATTTTACTAAAAGTGAGAATGACCTAGTGAGAATAAGCCAACACAAATCATAATTATGAACTGTCTAAAGGTAAATTGACTATCAGTGACCGAAAATTCCGAAAATTAATAAAAAAGTGATGATTTGAAAGAAGCAAAAATTAAAAATTAGGGGAAAAGTGGAAGAATTTAGAGGAAAAATTGAGCCATTGAGCCATGGCTCACAAGTTACGTTGAGCTGGCTCATGAGCCATGGCTCTGGCTCAAAATTACTACATGAGCCAGAGCCATGCACTGGTTCTTGCTTAAAAATTTTTGTGAGCCAGCTCGAGCCAGAGCCAGAGCCATTGAGCCAAAGCCATGTGTAACACTAGTTGTATCCATATCTAGATAGCAAATCAACGGCACAGTATCTAAACAGTTACCAGTATTAGATCTTAAATTTTGTCTCGGTGGTAAACTTGAGAAAAAAGTTATTTCAGGTAATAAGCAGCTAAATATTTTTACAAAGTAAGAGGTTCAAACTTAGAAATTACAGTTTTGTAGTTTTTGTGAGTAGCACGTGCAATAGTACGTAAGCCAGTCGAAACAATCATTTGAAACCCACCAATCCATAAAAGTAAAACGTATTTGTTTCGATTTTCTAATACTTAATATAAAATCATACAAAAACATGATTCTGTAGACAGATTCCAATAATTGCTATATCATTACAGCCTTTCTCTAATTTCAGAGTAGCACCAGTTTAGTGTATTTAAAAAAAATTGGTTTGTGGATTGAAACAACGTTGAATGCTCTAGCCAAATTATGAACACGAATTCTTTTTCTTAAAATGTTACGCTTCGTTAAATCGTTATTTGAAAGATACGACTTCGTTTCTCAAAGGTTGTAGACGTTTCCAACTTTTAGCTTGTCCATATTATTTGTGTACAGAGAGACTTTTAATGGTGTTACGGAATTACCAACACTTCACCCATTCACCCACTTAATGCACACACCCACTCAATTTTCTCAAATGTCACTGACTTAAAATTTTCTCTTTAGGTTGGTGAAAGGGTGAAGTGTTGTTATCCCCCTAACACCCTTAAAAACTCTCTCTGTATAATTTGAAGTGAAAAATTGCATAATTTGGTGGTTCTTGTTAATGATTCAATTGTAGCATAAGAATTGGTAAGATTCCTAAGCTAAAGAAGTGAAAGCATGTTAGTTCATTTTCTGCCATTTTACTAGTTTATAAAATTTACAGTCCGTCCACTAAATTTAAGTAGTTTGATAAAAACGAGTGTAGCTAGTCACTGAATGGCAGGGTTTGTAATAATTATCAGTGGATAATTATCACAAATCCTCATAATGATCAATGTTGATGTGATGATGGATTATCAATGATAATCACCACTGTTAATTTAATTTAGTAATGATAATTTTAAATACAGAAAAACTCATGAATTTTATTATTTATTCATGAAAAATACACTAAAAGTATTTATATTACGTTAAGGTCATGAAAAAGATTAAAATATCTGTTTTCTAAATGACTAATGAACTTTAGTAGCCTGTCGCTCCCTTTCTTTCAAATTTTAGTCCTTGAGGAAGAAAAATCATCAACAACGAAGTTGCAGCTGGTTTCTCAATTAGTTTAAGTTATTAACATCAAATGCATAACTAGTTGAGAAACAATAAATTATATATTTACATAATTGACAGGTTAGATTTTCATTAAGAAAACTTCACCCTTGTCTCTGTGTGCTCCAGAGCAGGTTCGTTTATCTAAATTATTCATTTTCATTTTTTATTTTTAGAATTTTTCTTTAAAGTTTGAGAATCATAGAGGTCAAGTCGAAATCAGGTAGTCGTAGACCTTTCCTTAAAATTTTTTGATTCAGATAGTCTGTGGAACATAAGAAGTAAGGTTGTGTTGTTGTAGCTGAATTCTTTCTCTCTTGAGGTTTTAAGCTGTTGAAAACACTTTGAAGCTAGGTCAGTCACTTGTACTTGTACAATTAATTCCATAATCCATAATAATTATTAATAATATTTACTTATTTGATTTTTTTTTTAATTTAATTTATTTCAGAATAACTTTTGGGAGGCTCTTGACCTTTATATCATTGTCAATCCAGAACACGAATAAGAAACCCAAAATGGCGCCTGTGCGCGGTGAACAATATAAGTCAAACGCTAAACTTGCTCCTCAAGGTCCAAGTATGACAAGCTGTTAGGATTATTATAAACTGTGTACAACCTAACAAATGGATACTTTTTAATCTTTTCTTTAGGTCCATCTGGAGAATTTGAAGGTTCTGAATCTTCATCGGCAAGAGCTGGTTGGTCAAACAATCACAACCCTATAGGAAGTAAATGCAGACAAAGGGTGCTCAATACGCCGAAAGACATCAGGTCAGGAATCATGGCGACTTCTTATTTGGCTAATATTTCTACTAAGGAACCAGCCCTTCGATCAAATCTTAAACACCTTCGACCAATACTTAATTCAATAGTTCGCTTTTATCGAAAATTTCCATTGGACCAGGACATCCAGATGTACAGACGAGAAAATACCGCACGATTTACACGTCTCGAAAAAGCAATTAAGCAAGCGGAAATGCAGACAAAGGCAAAGGGAATTCATGTTGTCACATTCGACGATGACGGCCCAGAAATTATTCCATAATCAATTATAAATAAGCGCTTAACCCTAAAATTTCAATTCGTCAGTTGTGGGAACTAATTCAAGAAGATTCCCATTTATTGTTTTCTTTAAGTTTGGGTAGATTTTTTACAAGATTTATAGTCTTAATAGTCATTAGAGGAATGATTTTTAGTAATCTTTAGATGATTTATGGGGTTTTTTTTTTTTCAATTTTTTTGAGTAATTAATTGTATTTGTTGAGGCTAATTAGTTGAAACGTACGGATTGAATATCATTGAAAGTTGTTTATTTCGCAAAGTAGTAGCTTCTTGAGAATAAAGTCTATTAGCAAATTATAATTTCCTAATTGGCATTTTTGTATAATTACACACCAAGGTTGATGATTGATAAAATATCAATTTATTCAGAAATTAAATTCGCGAAGATCGTGCGAAAGTAGGGAGATGAAAGTTTTCTTACTCAAGTCCTGTAACTACTACAAAAAAAACCTAAGAATTTTTTTAAATTGCAATTTTGAAACATTCTTCCCAATCTCATCAGCAACATCGTCACAAATAAATGTTGAAAATGTTTAATATTTAAAACATTTTAATTTATTTTAAAGTTAGTCAAAGAAATTTCATTTAAATAATTCTTCTCTACTTTTGCAAAATCTTTTTGAAACTTTCAATACTTTGCCAAAAATTTTTTTTTTGCAAAAGATGGTTTGGACATTTCTCTTTGGTTCATCCTTTCTCCAGCAAAGAGCTTTTGTCAAAAGTAGGATCCTGTTGAATAAAATCTAAAATGTTTAATTGTAAGTTGATTTAAAAAAAAAAAAGAGTTTGTTTTTGGGTCAATTCTAATGATTTTATTGATTTTATATGATATTTTTCCGGACAAAATTTCGACAAACTTTGAGATGCAAAGTTAGGCTAGTGTAATCAAATCTTATGTTAAATTACTGATTGTAATTAGTGGGAATGATAAGTTGAAGGTAGTATTTTGCTTACTCTGGCTCTTCCCTCTTTTTCTGTTAACTATATTATTATCCAAAAGCCAATTTCCTTGGCTAATTCCGTTGATGATAATGAGAAATTGGAATAGTGGAGAAAGGGGTGAAAGTGATGGTTGAAAAAGTGAAAGTAAGGAAGTAGAAAATTTTTGTCATAAAAAAGGACTTTCCAATTTCCATTTTGTGAAAAAGGAAATTGTTTAAGAAAAGAATGAGTCCCTTCTGTCCGGAAGTTTCTTACATTTTAATTCCGTTGCTTTTAGTCATTTTTTTTTGTTTAAAATATATTTTAATTTCCTCTTTTTTCCATACTCATCAAGTGAAGAGGAAGAAGTATAGAGATCAATTTGAAGAAAAAAAGTGGAGAAAACAAAAGACTTATTAGAGAATTTAAATCTTATACAGCCAATCTGAAATTAATTTATCAACTGGAACTTACTTTTAACCCCATGCTCTTTGCTGGAGAAATTAATTTAGGACAAATGAACCTGTCAACAAAAATTTTTTTGGTGAAAGTATTTACGGTTTCATAAAGATTATCTAAAAGTAGAATGGAAATTTTTTTTTTAACTAAATCTTTGTGACAACAAGAAAATAAAGTTATGATTTCTTTTTAATTGAAATTTTAATTTTCAAAAAATCTTTTTTTTTCTAAGTCATCGTAGAGCCTAGATTTTTTACTTTGTTCCTCTATTTTTACACGATCTTTCTGCAACCGTAAACACTGTCGCCAAAATTTGGATTAGGAGTTCATTTGTCCGAAATTTATTTATCCACACGCTTTTTCCAATAAAGAGCAATGAGTCAAAAGTATCTTCCCATTGGATAAATTAACTTCAGATGGACTGTATGTAGTCCCCAAACATCTTTTAGGCAACTGGGAGAGATTTTTAGCTCACCTTCGTTACCGAAGAAAGTAGTGCTTTTATGCAGTGCTGGAAAATTTTGTAAAAAAGGGAGAGGTTACTTTTGGCCTGTGCTCTTTACTGGAGTAGGTCCCTGTTTTCTACTTGTGTTCAATTAACTTACCTACTTAAATTTTTTTTTTCGGGTCAAAAGATGTTATTTTTATAAAAGAGCATGCAAAAGTAGGGTAACACGGAGGAAAAATCATGTCTCAAGTATCAAATTAGTCAAAAGTTATGATTTATTGAAAACTACGAGCTTTAGAGCATATTCTGAGACACTAACAGTAAAAGATAGGCGTCTCAGAATTATATTCCAAAAATTGATTTTCATTAAATCTTTGCTTTTGATCTTTTAATCCTGGAGACCTGATTTCTATTATAACTTTTCAATGTTCTTTAATAAAAAAACATCACTTGACCCCAAACCAATTTCCGAAACGACGTTCATTGGACATAATAATACATAGGTAGAAACTTTCTCCAGCAAAAGAGATAGAGCCATAAAGTATGTATCTTCCTTATGTTTTATAAATTCTGACGTAATAAGTGGTCAAATAAATATCCATGAGAATTTTTTTTTGTGCTGAAAATGTGTCAGATTCGAAAAGAGCATTGAAGAGTTGGGTTGGGTATGACTTATAAGCTACATGCACATAGTCGCGACAGGGAATTTCACTTACGCGGTGACGAATTTGTAAACGCGATGTAATTTTTTAGATCTTTTATTGTCTGTAGGAAGTATTCACGGATATCTAATCGAAATAGATATGTTTTGTCGGCGATACGCGATTTTGTAATGATGAGAGATGGTGAGTTGCCAAAAAAAATCAAATCGAGGAACGGAGTATGATCCCTGTCTGTGTTTCCACCTCACTCAACAGAAAACCTGCCGATACCTTTTTCACCTCTGCTTTGCTCCATTGTTTTGTATTACCTTATGTCCAATCAAAATACATGTTTGTGTCGATGCGCCATTCTGTAAGGCTGATAGATGGTGAATTGAGAAAAAAACTCGAGGAATGTGTTCTGACCCCTGCATATGTTTCCACCTCAATCAACTGAGAACCTGATGACCCCTCTCTTTGCTTCTCTCCTTTGTTACGTTGTTTTGCATTTCTCATATCTTCCAATAGCAATCATAGCTTATTGTATGTGTAATTAAGCGCGATTGAGTCNCGTTGTTTTGCATTTCTCATATCTTCCAATAGCAATCATAGCTTATTGTATGTGTAATTAAGCGCGATTGAGTCAACAATTGCACATTCGTCTTCGCAACCACGATTAAGAAATATCATCGCGTTTGCAAAATTCCCTATCCCGACTCTACGTGCATATAGCCTTATAGGGTTGGACCAACCGAACCAAGTGGCTTTCGTTCGGACGATAATTTTTTTAAATTAAAAATGGGCATAAAATGGCTTATTATAATAATATACTTTTGTTCATTTTTATTGCAGATTTAGCGTATAGAAGAAAAATTGTCCAGATCATTCAGACAATCCTGTTCGGCCCACAACCGGACGATAATGTATCGGCCGGCTAAAATACTAACCATTATAACGTCCAAATAATTANGTTCGGCCCACAACCGGACGATAATGTATCGGCCGGCTAAAATACTAACCATTATAACGTCCAAATAATTAAGCCTCTACGATCACCGTAATAGAAGTTAATATACTAATTAAGAGATTTGTGTTTCAAAGAAACATCCAAAAACTTCATTTTTCAAAAAATCATAACTTTTTGTTGTAGTTATTGTAGAAATTAGANCTTCAAAGAAACATCCAAAAACTTCATTTTTCAAAAAATCATAACTTTTTGTTGTAGTTATTGTAGAAATTAGATTTTTTTACTTTGTCGCAGTATCTTTCAATGATCCTTCCTCGTCAATACTTTCTCNGCTTCAAAGAAACATCCAAAAACTTCATTTTTCAAAAAATCATAACTTTTTGTTGTAGTTATTGTAGAAATTAGATTTTTTTACTTTGTCGCAGTATCTTTCAATGATCCTTCCTCGTCAATACTTTCTCGAAAAAAAAACTGTAGTTAAATTTCTATTGCCCAATAATTCAAATGAATCATAAATGCTTCCCCAGTTTTTAAAAAGGGTATCATAACAAATGATCAAAAGCTATTTGCNTTTTACTTTGTCGCAGTATCTTTCAATGATCCTTCCTCGTCAATACTTTCTCGAAAAAAAAACTGTAGTTAAATTTCTATTGCCCAATAATTCAAATGAATCATAAATGCTTCCCCAGTTTTTAAGAAGGGTATCATAACAAATGATCAAAAGCCATTTGTTTGTCTTTATTTTGTGTAGCAGATTATATTCGACCTCATTGAGCGCATGTGGAAAAATTACAACTCTCTCACAAAATATCATCACTTCAAACCAGAGTTCGAAAATATTATGATATTTTCAAAAATATCAAAAATATCGGATATTTTGATATATATCAGATATTTTTGATATTTTTCTTATTTTCACGCATTTGATATTTTTAACACAGTTTACACGTTAGGGTCAATTGAAATCCAAATCAAGGCATTGTTAATCACCTGATTAGGAACTAACTACCAACCAAATTAATGCTGCTTGGAAATAAACNTTGTTAATCACCTGATTAGGAACTAACTACCAACCAAATTAATGCTGCTTGGAAATAAACTAGCTATATAAAACAAAATATCACAGGTTGAATTTCTTTCATTCATTCGCTTGAATAATACTGCACTTTTACGTCGTGCATGCTTTCCACTTACGCCTATGGCTTCATGGGTTGTCTCTAATTCAAAAACTGTTGTTTAATGAAAATATCAAAAATATCATGATATTTTCCGAAATAAATATCATGATATATATCGTGATATATATCGTGATATATATCGTGATATATATCGTGATATATATCGTGATATATATCGTGATATATATCGTGATATATATCGTGATATATATCGTGATATATATCGTGATATATATCGTGATATATATCGTGATATATATCGTGATATATATCGTGATATATATCGTGATATATATCGTGATATATATCGTGATATATATCGTGATATATATCGTGATATATATCGTGATATATATCGTGATATATATCGTGATATATATCGTGATATATATCGTGATATATATCGATTTGATATTTTCTTCGAACTCTGCTTCAAACTAATTGAGAGAAAAGTGGAAAATGTTCGTTGAACTATTCACTTTAACGAACATATTACAGGGATAGACTGAAACCTCGATACCCTCTACTATACGAGACATACAAGGACCCCAACGCCGCGAAAGAGGTAGTGTGAACGACCCTAAAAACACACTATCGCAAATTGACAGACCCTATAGAAAGGCTAGAATGGTACTTTTTGCCACTATTGTTTTAATATTTTATTTTATTTTATTTTATTATTATTTTTTTTTAGTTTTTAAAATTTTATTNTTTGCCACTATTGTTTTAATATTTTATTTTATTTTATTTTATTATTATTTTTTTTTAGTTTTTAAAATTTTATTGTATTCAAAAAATTTTTTATTAACACTTTGACTGCTTTTCGTGTGCAAAAATTTTTTGCACATGGTTTTAACATACCCAAATACCAAAAGGTTTATTTTTAGTGAATGCTTAAGTGCAATTCCAGTTAACTCCTCTTTACTAAAAAATAGGAAAAAAAAATTTTNGTTTATTTTTAGTGAATGCTTAAGTGCAATTCCAGTTAACTCCTCTTTACTAAAAAATAGGAAAAAAAAATTTTTTTTATCGAACAGGACTCTAAATTTTTGTTTAAAAAGGACAAGGACCCTATTGTCAAAGGTATCGGTGTATGAGTAGAGGATGTATTAAATTTTAAGACTTATGCTACAATTACACCAGAGAGCAAAAGTTGCGCAACTTTTGTTCAAAAGTTTTATGCAATTTCTTGTGCAAGAAGTTGTATGAAACTTTTGTTTCATTATTGATTACACTAGTAACCAAACCTATGAAATTCACCTATTATCACTTCCGCTCAACTTGCCTCAAATGATTTATATTTGAAAACCCGCCTCGGATTTTTGTCAAATTGATGTTTTTTCAAAATAAAACTTGTCCCGCATTAACTTGTTTTTTACGAGATGGGGCTATGTGAACCAAAATATTCAAAAGTTGTAAAGTTTCATGATCGAAATTGCATTCGATTGAAATTTCGGATCTTGAAATTTTTCTTGCGTATGATGACGTTGTGCAAGAGAAATTGTAAGATTTCATGTGCGATTACACCAAAAATTTCAAAATTTCATTAAAACTTTCGCATAAAGTTGCCTAGTGTAATTGGAGCATTATTAAAGTAAAATTAAATTGAAAATTATGACTTATCATTTCCTTCTGTGTTTTCATGTGTTTCGTCCTCTGTCTCCTGGTCTGATTCCATTTCTGGTCAGATGAAAATTTAATCAGAATTTTCAAATTTTTTAGAATAAATTACCAATGTGAACGAGAGTATGTATGGTGTCACACTTTAATATCTGACTTCTAAAAAGTCTCTTTAGTTTCAAAAGTTCTCTTTTATGATGCATAATTTCATAATTCTGTTTTCATAACACTAATTTCATTTATTTTATTTGCTGTTACAAAGTGGATTCCGGTTACAATAGCACCGAGTGTATAGAACTCTGCCAACAATTAAGTGAATCTTTCGTACATTGTAATCCAGTGTTTCTGGTGTTTCGAAAGAAACAATAACCGCTAGAGTTGCAAACCGCGTAATTACAGTTGGTAAAATATAAATTTTTAGTAAAATACAAGATAGCAGCACAAACTACCTCAACGGGCGTCACACTTATCACAACCGAATATATTTCTTATAAATTACTCTGTAAGCCTACANACTCTGTAAGGCTACACCTTGGCTTTTTAGTATTGCAGAAACCCCTTGGATTTTTAGCTTGTCTCTAACTTCACCAATATCCAGTTAATTCTACTTTTCCATCAAAAATATGTTTGCGCAGAATTTTTGTAATTCTTAGCGTGTCATCAATGAATTTAATTATAAAAAGACGCTACTTTCACTCGCAAACAGTATTTTCTAGCCTCTATAGAGTATTTCCAGCTCACTAGGTAAATTTTATTTGACAGTTCCTATTACAGTAAACATTTTTTTAATTTTGCATATTGTTAATTACACTACTGTAATGTACTTCTGTTATAATGAACACATTTTCTCACTCTCCATTTCAATATCATAACCGGAATCTACTGTANAAACCCCTTGGATTTTTAGCTTGTCTCTAACTTCACCAATATCCAGTTAATTCTACTTTTCCATCAAAAATATGTTTGCGCAGAATTTTTGTAATTCTTAGCGTGTCATCAATGAATTTAATTATAAAAAGACGCTACTTTCACTCGCAAACAGTATTTTCTAGCCTCTATTGAGTATTTCCAGCTCACTAGGTAAATTTTATTTGACATTTCCTATTACAGTAAACATTTTTTTAATTTTGCATATTGTTAATTACACTACTGTAATGTACTTCTGTTATAATGAACACATTTTCTCACTCTCCATTTCAATATCATAACCGGAATCTACTGTACTTCTAAGGTTTTATATTTAATAAATTTCGCAATTAGGTTCATAATAAATGTTTGCCAACTCTCTTCAACTCAACNTCATAACCGGAATCTACTGTATTTCTAAGGTTTTATATTTAATATATTTCGAAATTAGGTTCATAATAAATGTTTGCCAACTCTCTTCAACTCAACAAGTGATTCCACAGGAGCTTCACCAATAAAAATTTAAACACCTTATTTAAATATCTAAACATTTTTTTCCATAACTATTTATACGAATTTGGCAATGCTGTAGAAATGAAAGGTTCAAAACAACCAACCATTCATAAAAAAAAAGTATAAACCTTAGAATAGAAAAGTGTAATAATTTAGTATTAAATTGTTATAAAAATGTTAGAGTTAATAATAAATGGTAGATGATAATTGGTAGTGAGGAAAATACGTAAGGATTATTGTAAGGATCATCAAAGCATAAGTGGTGAGTAGATGAGAAGTTGTTAGATTTAAGTATGTATGAGGGGGGATCACTATCAAAAACATGAACCAAAAACACCTTTAAGTTCTTCACACACACCAACAATACATGAAAGATTCACACACACACATCAGCAATACACAAGAAAATACATGAAGGATTTAGACACACATCAAAAATATATGAAAAAATACATGAAGGATTTACACAAACATCAGAACTACATAAAAAAATACATGAAGGATTTCCACACACACATCACAAATACAAAAAAAATACATGAATGATTTACACACACACATCCCAAATACAAAAAAAATACATGAAGGATTTACACAAACATCACAAATATAAGACAAATACATGAATGATTTACACACACATCAAAAATACAAAAAAAATACATAAAGGATTTCCACACACATGAGAAATAGGGTGCGTAAAGTTAGCAGATCATCACCATAAAGNGTTAATTGGTCAGATACATTATTAGTTTGATATGATTAGCTGTAAAAAAAAATTACTGATCTGCTAACTTTACGGTCTATTTTCTGGTCGGTTATCACTGATCTACTAACTTTAGGATCTTATTTTTTGGTCGGCTAACACTGATCTGCTAACTTTACGATCTTATCTGCTGATCAGCCTACTTTACAATAACATTTTTTGGTGCTAACTTTATGGTGCAGATCTGCTAACTTTATGGTGTTGATCGGATAGTCGGCCAACTTTATGGTTTTGGTAGGAAGATCGGCTAACTTTACGCTGCTGGGGTTCGTACTTTACGGTCTGATCGGATGATCGGCTAACTTTATGGTGATGATCTGCTAACTTTATGCACCCTATTTCTCATGTGTGTGTGTAAATCCGTCATGTATTTTTTTGTGTATTTCTGATGTGTGTGTAAATCATTCATGTATTTTCTGATGTGTGTAAATCATTCATGTATTTTCTGATGTGTGTAAATCATTCATGTATTTTTTTTTGTATTTGTGATGTGTGTGTGGAAATCTTTCATGTATTTTTTTTTGTGTATTTCTGATGTGTGTGTAAATCATTCATGTATTTTTCTTATATTTATGATGTGTGTGTGGAAATCCTTCATGTATTTTTTTGTATTTCTGATGTGTGTGTAAATCATTCATGTATTTGTCTTATATTTGTGATGTGTGTGTAAATCCTTCATGTATTTTTTTTTGTATTTGTGATGTGTGTGGGTAAATCATTCATGTATTTTTTTTGTATTTGTGATGTGTGTGTGGAAATCTTTCATATATTTTTATGTAGTTCTGATGTGTGTGTAAATCCTTCATGTATTTTTTCATATATTTTTGATGCGTGTGTCTAAATNTTATGTATTTTTTTTGTATTTGTGATGTGTGTGTGGAAATCTTTCATATATTTTTTATGTAGTTCTGATGTGTGTGGAAATCCTTCATGTATTTTTTCATATATTTTTGATGCGTGTGTCTAAATCCTTCATGTATTTTCTTGTGTATTGCTGATGTGTGTGTGTGTGAATCCTGCATGTATTGTTGGTGTGTGTGAAGAACTTAAAGGTGTTTTTGGTTCATGTTTTTGATAGTGATCCCCCCTCATAAAGTATGAGCTAAGTATACACACCTGAAAATAATATGTCTAATCCTTCAAACTATTGTTACTAGACAACCTTTGAGTTTAGTATATTATTTGTTTGTCTAGTATTTATTCATTTTGTAAAGATAGTTGAATAGAGACATGGGGAGAGAGGAAGAAGGCTTAAAGTGTAACAAACTGAGTTGATTACAGACTGTGGCGGTGTGAACGTCAACTGTTACACTTTCCAAAGTGAGGATTTGCATTTTGATATGATAGGATGCGGTCGAAGGAACTATTCATAAATGGGTGTAGAAGAGGGATTTAATGAATAGCTTCACATCTCCGCTACCTATTGTTAACACTCCAACAATATCCTACCGACAAACGTCTCCACCAACACTACTTTACAACTACAAACTACCCTATACACTTCCTCTTCTTCAGATTACTTGATCCTTCTGTCCCTAGGTTAGTCTATGGATTAGTTTCAAAGTTTTCTAAATAGTACTTCAAAAGGGGTGAAAACAGGGGGAGGGGAATGAGTTGTACTCTACCCTTTGAAACTGTTTAGAAAATCTACAGAGTGCGTCATTGCCATAAAATCTTAAAATCTCTGCTAACTTGTAAAGTGAAAGTATCCCATGCAAAAAGTATTAGGTGCTTTCACTTTACAAGTTAACAGAGAACGAAATAGTTTGTTCACCTTGTATATTTATAATACAAAGTAAGGGATATAGACAGGTCGAATTAGTTCTCATATTAGTAAAAAATAATTTCATTATTAGGGCGATGGCCAACGTCAAATAAACTTATTGATTGATTGATATTAGTAAAAAATCTGCTTTATTCCTGAAGATAAATTGTGCTAATTGATATATTAGTATTCAAAGGAAAAATATTTTAATTGAGTTGCTAAATATTTCAATGGAATTATACTAGTCTTACTATTTCTCACGTTATGAAGATTTATGAGGTCAATGAACTGTTTTAGTTTTAGCTTTAATTTTTACTTTTAGTTCTAGTTTTAGTTTTAGGTAACAAAAAGAACCAAACTACAGATGAGTAAGTAATTAGAAGTTACTAATAGAAAAATCTAACATAGATAGCTAATTTAAACGAGTTACCTTGTTTTATTGACACTGGAATATTAATAATAGTACTAAGTAGTTTGAAATCTGTTCATCTGATTTACCCTCCTAATAGAATTACAGGGTGAAAATTGAAATTGTAAACGGTAAACCAATGGGTCGAACTTCATTTCCTATGGAGTTATTATAGTTGAGAATTAGTGAATGTGATACTGTAAGTTGTCCTCTTATCTTAAGTTGAGTATATATGCACCTTTTGATGTATCCGGGATGTATAATAACTCTTTAGTTGTCAGTTGCTACAGTGTTAATTCGTTCGGGAGTTGTAAAATGAAGTAGTGAAATTTGGAGTGAAAGGGTTATTATTTATATAAGGGTGAAAACTTTTTCACTTGGTCTTAATTTGATTTGAACCTCTGAAAGTAAACATCTGCTGCTCCCTTTCACCCACAAAAAAAATTATATCTCTAGACCCTTATATAAGCGGTTTTGTAAAAATTTCTAACCACTTGACTCTTCAAATCTGTTGACTTTGGCATCTGGGAAGTTAGGGGATTGAAATGTAGTTTTTTTTTTAAATCTGAAATATACTGATTGAGTCCAATTTGGTTAACCCATTTGAAGCCATTAAAAAAAATTTTTTTTTTGATTTACAAAGGATTATAGGGTTAATGATAAATAGATTGAAAACGAAAAAATTTTTGTGGATACCGTATAACAAATTTTTGGATTTCATNGTGGATACCGTATAACAAATTTTTGGATTTCATTCGAGCGTGAAGATCCAGTGGGAGAAAATTGCCGATAATCCTGAGCCGAAGATCCGATTCCGAAATTTGAGTTTGGGAAATTATATTTTTCTAAATGTATCATTTATAATTTTTTTGAGGTTTGAATTTTTGTGTTATGTTTTGAATTCATTTAGATAAAGTCAGAATCCATCAAACTAAAATTTGAAATGTCACCAAAATTAAACTACCCATAGACAAATAAAATACGGGATGAAATTTAAATGAAATTCTTTGGGATCATTAATGGATAACAAGTCTCTTTCCTTATTTGATCAACTCACACAGTATAAGATCGATCCAAAGGATTTAGTTCATAAAAAGTGAATTGAAAAAGCGGATTTAATAATAATAATAAAAAACTGAAAAAAAAAACACATGTACATTGTTATACTAATACGTATTATAAAAGCTTGAAATTTTGAAGAGATGAAAGATTGACTTTGCGTGTTTGACTAGTTCCTATGATCACCAGAACTTTAATAATTCACTTTTGACCGGATCAGAAAAAAAAANCTTTGCGTGTTTGACTAGTTCCTATGATCACCAGAACTTTAATAATTCACTTTTGACCGGATCAGAAAAAAAAAAAAATTTTTTTTTTTTTTGTTCTTATTATTATGAAAATTGAATTTCTCTCAATATTCTGAACATTTTGGNAAAAAAAAATTTTTTTTTTTTTTGTTCTTATTATTATGAAAATTGAATTTCTCTCAATATTCTGAACATTTTGGATTATAGTTTTGTAACAACTTTTTTATTCCAAGTTGGACAGGTTGAAAGGTTGGATGGATGTGTACTATCTGAAGTAGTTCTTTCTTAAATTGGCCTAATCGGATCAACATGTCTTGTTGTACATCAGGGGAAATATCTCTGTCGGAATAGGATTAAAATGTTACTCAGTTGGCAGTTATAGTCTGAAAACTTGAATTCATTCAACTCTTTCAGCTTCATCCAATCAGGGATCAGGGTCCATTTACATTGATTTTAAATCCTTTTAATCAAACCTGGACACTTTTATAAATTGGAAATGGGCAGTTCTGACATTAGGAGTTTTCGTAGAGTCTATCAGTGCAGTGGGGGGATTAAGAATCAAAATTCACTTTCTCTTATAGAAATTTCAGCTCAACTTTCTCTTCCTGATTGATCATAATTAATTATCGTCGTCTTTTCCAGCTCACATTAAAACTGAACAACGGTTGTAAATAAAAATAAAATTTTGTCTCCATAGACTAATTTCTCCATGTCGAAGGTCAAAAACTCTGTAGATCAAATGTAAAGTATAAAAAAAGGAATGGAGTGAAAGACTCTTGAGAGTTTGAAGTGAAAAGAAGCATAATGTTTATTTTGTTTCATGACTCTCTGCTCGATGTTCGAGAGATGAAGAGATAGAGCGACAAGGGGAGAAAGTAAAGGGTTGAAATTCAAAGTAGCGGTCCTTCATTTTCCCTCTCCCCCCTTCCCACTCAATTCCTAAATTTTTTTTTTTTTTGAAGAATGAATAATGAGTAGTGAGCGCGGGATTGTTCCAGCCGGTTTCGTGATGTGAGAAAGTATAAGGACTGGCGGCTGTTGTGGTAAACTTTTTTTTAAAGGATCCTAATCATCATCACAATAACGGGGTATTAGGAGAAAGCCCTTTTTTNGTTGTGGTAAACTTTTTTTTAAAGGATCCTAATCATCATCACAATAACGGGGTATTAGGAGAAAGCCCTTTTTTCCCAGAAACTAATCATTAGCTCAACTAAAGGCCTTCACTCACAACTTTCTTTTTTCCCACTTTCACTCNTTTTTTCCCAGAAACTAATCATTAGCTCAACTAAAGGCCTTCACTCACAACTTTCTTTTTTCCCACTTTCACTCCTCTTCCGAGGTAATGAAGAGTAAGGAATCCTAAACTTACAAATAATCCTCTTTTCCTATTTCTTCTTTCTGACTCGTCTAATTGATCTCTTAAGATGAGTTAGGTGATGGAGAGTTATACGCAAAAAGACCTTACTCTACTTATGCTCCAATTACATTACTCATCAAAATTTATACGAAAATTTTGAGGTGAAGGTGAAAGTTCTTTGTGAAAGTTTATATGATTCTCATATAGACTTGGTTTCTTTAATAAATACACGTGTTTAAGACATAAGTTTGTATTTTAATATGTAATAAGTTGAAATGCACCAGGTGGTACAGTGCGTCTGGAAATAGGAGAGGAAATGGGAGATCCGTTTAGTACATGACTTTTTGCTGGAGAATGTACATAAGGTTGTTGTTTTTACATAGGAAAAGTTGTTAGTTTTAATTTTTTCTGGGGAAACAATATACAGATTCAGAAAGATCATTGAAAACTAGGATACAAAGTTGAAAAATCAAATCTCTGTTATCAATGTATTAGAAGTTATGATTTTACATCGTGTCAATATAAAATTCAAGAATTTCAATTTTCAAAAATTCATTTACTTTTGTTCTAAGTTATCGTGGAGACTTGGGTTTTTTTTTACTTTGTTACTGCTAATACTTTCTAGGGAAAAAAATTTCAGTAAAAATTATGGGTGAAATGTAGCTAAAGCGGATGAAGTTTGGATGAAATATGAATGAAACGGATGGAACATGGGAGAAACATGGATAATTGAGCAAAACATAATAAANGAGAATGTACATAAGGTTGTTGTTTTTACATAGGAAAAGTTGTTAGTTTTAATTTTTTCTGGGGAAACAATATAATTCAGAAAGATCATTGAAAACTAGGATACAAAGTTGAAAAATCAAATCTCTGTTATCAATGTATTAGAAGTTATGATTTTACATCGTGTCAATATAAAATTCAAGAATTTCAATTTTCAAAAATTCATTACTTTTGTTCTAAGTTATCGTGGAGACTTGGGTTTTTTTTTTTACTTTTTTACTGCTAATACTTTCCAGGGAAAAAAATTTCAGTAAAAATTATGGGTGAAATGTAGCTAAAGCGGATAAAGTTTGGATGAAATATGAATGAAACGGATGGAACATGGGAGAAACATGGATAATTGAGCAAAACATAATAAANAAAGTTTGGATGAAATATGAATGAAACGGATGGAACATGGGAGAAACATGGATAATTGAGCAAAACATAATAAATTAATGTAACAAATGAAACGAATGAAACATGGATCCAAGGTATGAAATTTGCATAGACCAACATTTTGATTAGGGTTACTGCAACTATATAATATAATACTACCAAAAAGTATATTATATCCAACCTAAGTGACCAGTTTCTCTAATCGTAGGATCAATCTATAGTTTGATTTGACTAATAAGAAAATATCCTTACAATAGTATCGAAAACTCTAATAGAGAAAAAACCACCATAGCAACTGATTTCTCTGTTCATAAAATCAACCTATAGTTTAGTTGCGTTGCAATGCGACTGAAAGAAGAAAGAAAAAGATTAGCACATATTCAATTATAACAATATAAAAAAGTGTGTAAGGAAAGTAGAAGAAATGGAAGATTAGAGCCAATCAATAGTTCCTTATGAATAGCTTTAATTGGTTGTAATTAAAAAATATGCAACATTTATATGCACTGACAACCATTAAGAAATCTTACTACTACTATTCTTATTATTAGCACTAATTGCACCTGAAAATTTTTATGTTAGGTCAGACGGACACAATAATCGCATAAATCCTTTTAGCCACACTGTCCGCGGTTAATAATTAAATTTCAAGTTACTTGAATTTCCAAAGNCCGCGGTTAATAATTAAATTTCAAGTTACTTGAATTTCCAAAGATATCAATAAATAGCACTAAACTTTTTCTCATTTCTTGTCCAAAGACTAGTGTGACAAGTG
Source organism: Holacanthella duospinosa (assembly GCA_002738285.1). Classification (NCBI taxonomy): domain Eukaryota; kingdom Metazoa; phylum Arthropoda; class Collembola; order Poduromorpha; family Neanuridae; genus Holacanthella; species Holacanthella duospinosa. The sequence continues at coordinate 223,182 of NIPM01000246.1, read as the reverse complement.
ACAACCAAAAGCACAATTGTTTTTAGAAAATACTTTTGACCTTTGACATTTTGTATTTTTTTTATAAAACGTATTCAAATCCAAACATCGCGGGTGGTAAAATAAAACGGAGGGAAGAATAAAATCAGCTATTNGATATCAATAAATAGCACTAAACTTTTTCTCATTTCTTGTCCAAAGACTAGTGTGACAAGTGACAACCAAAAGCGCAATTGTTTTTAGAAAATACTTTTGACCTTTGACATTTTGTATTTTCTTTATAAAACGTATTCAAATCCAAACATCGCGGGTGGTAAAATAAAACGGAGGGAAGAATAAAATCAGCTATTNCTTTATAAAACGTATTCAAATCCAAACATCGCGGGTGGTAAAATAAAACGGAGGGAAGAATAAAATCAGCTATTTCCATAGAAAGCAGAATAAATTCTTAAATTGAGTTAGATGTAGTTTAAAAAATTGTTATAACAGGAGAGATATGATTTAAGAAGAGAAATCTGACAGATGTCAACTTTGAGGGTGGATTTTAAACAAGAATTAGATGAAAAGGCCTCTCCTACAGATTTTGGTTATGGTTATGTCAATGTGTCTGTTTTTTTTTTGTTCTACCCCAATAACAATAGATTATTCGACAACTACAAAAGAGAAAGAGGTAACTTCATTTTCTCTCCCTGGGAGGAAATTGAGCGAGAAATCGATTTGTCTTCTCTACTATTTTTATTCCGACGCTCATTTATTCCAGAAGATTTTTTTAAATTCAATTAATCCCACAACAGATTTTGCGCAAAGAGTTCAAAATAAGAAAAAAATTTTTAGGATTTTTATCCATCTCAATTGAATCTGACAGTTGTGTTTGTCCCTTTTTAAATCTGTATCTACTCATTACTGGGTACTTTGTTTAAAAATTTCATCCCTCAAAGTTAAACATNTGTCCCTTTTTAAATCTGTATCTACTCATTACTGGGTACTTTGTTTAAAAATTTCATCCCTCAAAGTTAAACATGTTAGGAAGACTAAACATTTTTATTTAGTTGGACCCTTAGAAAAAACCATGAGTAATAGATAACAACATTATGAACCCATTTTCTTCTAATCTTCCAGTCTTTTTTTTTTTTNTGTCCCTTTTTAAATCTGTATCTACTCATTACTGGGTACTTTGTTTAAAAATTTCATCCCTCAAAGTTAAACATATTAGGAAGACTAAACATTTTTATTTAGTTGGACCCTTCGAAAAAACCATGAGTAATAGATAACAACATTATGAACCCATTTTCTTCTAATCTTCCAGTCTTTTTTTTTTTTTGAAGGGCGAATTTCTAAAACTAAACTGTCCCAGGTTGTTGATTTCATTACAATGAAGAAAATTGAAAGTGCTTTTTTGGATTTTTTTTGTTGTTGTTTTAAGCCTTTTTGGTGGGATGTATTATTAAGAGTTACTCGATGTCATAATGAGAATTTCTAACAAACAAATCCGTTTTGTTCTTATACAGTGGTTATATATCTTATTTCCTTTTAATATTTTAATTTTGTTTTTCAGAAAAGATTAGAGTTATATTGAATGTGTAAAGATGCGTCTGCGCATTGGTGTTCATCCGTTGTCATAAGAATTATACCGGTAGAAATAAGTACCCTATATTGTCTCAATTTATCTAATGGACCAAAAGAATTTGACCTAAAATTTAACCTTTTAACTAAATCTCTTACAATTAGATAATGACATATTCATTGTTTTTAAAATATACCACTTGGATTTTTCACACCCTTCTCTTATTTGATTCTTTTGAATTTTCCCGCTGATGTCCTCTGTTTGGAATTTGGGAAAAATGAAGCTATTAGAAATCGGACATAAGGAATTGGACTAATGAGTCTCATCTTTTACATTCCATATACAATTTGATTGAATTTTGAAGTTTAATTTTTGTTTTGTCTTACTTAACGGATTTTTAAGTTAAAATTTTTGGTCATTAAATATAGGTAGAGAATTTAGTTTAAGATATGAAATCGGTTCAAGGAGAATGTCATTTTTATTTGAATGCTTTACCACGTCGTAAAACGGGTTTTGGGGAATTGACATTTCAGGGCTTCATCCTACTCACTTTTGTAGAATAGATAGACATACAGTGAGTCTGTTTGAAATCTCCCCAACTGAATAATTAATTTTTAGATAAAAAAAAATCAAAATCAACAACTACATATGATGTGTTTTCCATGACTTTTTCATATAGTTTATTTTTAAGTGTATTTTGAGGAATTTTTTATTTAAAAACTGAAATAAATAACACTTTCTAGATTGTTTTGAAAAAATACTGACATTTAGAGGAAATCAAATCCATCCAAATATTAAACCAAAACCTGTTGTCCAAAAGGTTTCACATTTGGTCTAAAAATAATCCAACCAGAAAGTGAATAACCTTTTGATTGATGCGATTTTGAATATTTTTTCTCTACACAAAAATCAAAAATTGGTGAAATCCCGTAGTGATAGTTGTTGTTAGCTGGGGAGGTTTTAAACAGACTCACTGTATATTTTACAGAGTGTCCTTAGTTTTTTGGTTACAATTTCCTTCGTTTTCTGCAAATTTGACATTCTTCTGTCGTAGGTAAAGCTAAAATGGTAGTAAAAAAGGTACGAAATNTTCTCTACACAAAAATCAAAAATTGGTGAAATCCCGTAGTGATAGTTGTTGTTAGCTGGGGAGGTTTTAAACAGACTCACTGTATATTTTACAGAGTGTCCTTAGTTTTTTGGTTACAATTTCCTTCGTTTTCTGCAAATTTGACATTCTTCTGTCGTAGGTAAAGCTAAAATGGTAGTAAAAAAGGTACGTAAAAATACATGTGTTAAATTAAATTGTGAAAAACTCATGACAGTCAAAGAACAGTTTCAAAATCAGTTGCCTAAGACATAAAAAAATGAGACGAAAAGAAAGCAGGTTTTCTACGGTACCAACAGACATTTTATTGAGACATTGAGACATTTTATTGTAAGAACATTGAAAACGGACCTTTTTAAATAAACATGTATTAAAATTAAATATTTCAAATATTTTAGTGGACTAAAATGTAGATTGGGGCATTTTAATAGTCTATAGACTATCACTAATTTCCATTTAAATTTTGAAGCAAATTTATTTTCAATAACTATAAAATGTTGCGTAATGCGTAATTTATTAAAAAATCAAAACTTTAAATTAATTGCAACTTTCATAACCATTTGTTATTGTTATTNAATAACTATAAAATGTTGCGTAATGCGTAATTTATTAAAAAATCAAAACTTTAAATTAATTGCAACTTTCATAACCATTTGTCAGTACAAATTTTAAAAAGTGTTGTAATTGAAGTGATGGAGACGATATGTCTCCACTTCGAAAAAAAAATGGAAAAAGTCAAAACAAACAACACAGTAACTGAAAAATTGGTGTTCAGGACAACTGGGACCGTGGTGATATAGTGTGTGCACTGACTAGCTAAAAGTTGTATCTGGGTTCTAAGCCCAGAATCAGTAAAGCAGCAACTATAGTTTGTCCTTTATCCCAATTTATTTAGCCTTTAGCCCCAAATTGGAAAAAAATGCTACTATAGTTGATCTTCCCCTTTATTCTTTAGACTTTAGCTTTCGCTTGCGGTTTTTTCTTGAATTTCACGCACTTTCTGCCTTTTCTGAACTTTCATCGCGGCGGGTGAAAACTTTGGAGTTTAGTCTTTGGCCTTAAGCCTTTCGCAACCATACTTCCTCCTTTTATCCCAAAAAGACCGAAATTTCGGCCTTTTGCAAAGTTTCAAATTTTTGAAATTTTTGATAAATGCTAAAGGAGAAAGAGCTCATATTTTCCATAACATAACAGTTGAAAATATTGGGCGGGATAACTAAGTTCATAAAAACAAAAAAATCATACAACAGTGGAAAGGAAAATGGCTAAAGGCGAGTAAAACAAATGTAAACAAATGTACGAACTACAGTGATGCAAAATTCAGTTCGGCGAGAAACTTTTGCACATTTTATATTTTATAGCCAGACAAAGTCCGAAGTATGGTAGCTTGAGTAATTTTAGCAAATACTAAAGGGGAAATGGCGAATATGGCTAAAGAAATCGGGATAAAGGACGAACTATAGTTGCAGCTTAACAATCTTTTGACTAAAAAAGTTCCATTTAAATTTTGAAGCACATTAATGATCCGTCCTTTCTTTTCAATATCACATTTTCCCAATCTAGTCATAATATTCCTTCACAGTATTATGATAAGGTTGGGTATGTTTAGCAAAACTCTTTTACTTCTGTGTCGTAGTCGTAGGATTTTCAAATATTGGTTTGACGGTGACAAAATATTATTAAAAATATTATTATTACTAAAAATAATTAGATGTTGCAAAATTAATCTTAATTCTTTTAGCTGGTTGAGGGTTAAGGAATAGTTAATTGGAAAATATTATTCAATCTATTCAACCAATCTTTGAAAATTTTGTGACTGTAGAGTTAATAAAAGAATTTATGCAAACCCCTGTATTTAGTATAGCTAAATATATGACTACTTATAGTCGCAGTGATGGTTTTTACAACGTAATTATGTACAAAATTAAATTCTGATGGAAGAAAGGAATAGATTTGTTTCGACAAAATAACAAAAATAATAATAATAAAATTTTTGACTATTTTCAGGAAAATTAATTTGGTAACATCATGTGTCTAATGATGACATTATATATAGGCTCTTTGGAAAAAATGAGAATCGTGCTTAGTGATAGACCGATAGTTGAGTTGAGTGTTAATTTGGAGTAGTTTTCGACGGAAAAGTAAATATTTCAAAAAATTATAAAATTGTAGAAAATATTTGTAGATGATTTGTTGGTAATTGAGAGTAATGAGTATTAATGATAAATTATAAGGGTGAAAGTGGTTGGATTGGGGTGTTTTGTGCGATGACGCGTCCTTGTATGGGCTGTATCCTCTCTGGATCTGGTAAATGGTCTCTGACTGCGAAGTTTCCGTCTAAACTCCACCTTTTCCATTGAGCCAGTCTCCCCGAATGGTAAAGTGGTCGGAGTCTCTGAAGACAGAAGAGGCTTTCGTTGAAACCACTTCGACCCAACGAACTATTATCATCCGTATCTTCATCAGACTCATCAAATCCTCGTACTCCAACATCCCCGTCCTCTCCTATGCTCCTTTACAAACTCCCAATTCAATTTGGGTTGGTCTTTCTTTTCGGTCCGGGCAAAAAGAAAATTTTATAGCCAACAAACCATGTAATATGCTTCGGTCTCTTGAACAAAAAGATTTTTATACCCGCCTAACAACTAACTCCTTCTCAAAGGCTACACAATCTCTATTCAGTCACTCTTCTCAAAGGCAACCAAACACTCCACCAAGCGTCAAGGGATAAGCCGAATTTTATTAAATTCTCCATCTGGATTATCAACACTTACCATAATACAGATCCCACCAGTAATAACTATCTACTTTTTACCACCTGGACTATTCAAAAATGGCCGTGGACAGTGTCACCAATGGACCCATCACACCAGACTCTGATATCAAATCATTACTTTTAGTCAAAAGTGGACCCAATTCAAATAGTTCAACTGTATCACAGACACAATCAAACTCTTCATCGACAACTAATCAAATCTCTGGTTTACATTCCATTGATGCTATTTTGGGTATACGTGGTGGAGGACCTACGGGAGAGAAAGCCTATCACCATCACTTTCTCCATAACAATAATAACAATGAGGCTAGTGGTGGATTCTTTCAACAGCATCAGAGATACTTTCAACATCAATGTCAGAGTGGTGACCCAGTGAATGGGTCTTCGGGTTTGAGACTCAACCAATTGAGAAATTTTGGTTATATGTCCAGTAGTCATGGTCATAGTCATCATCATCATGGGAACAATAGTCAATTGACCGGAAGTGATAGTGACGCCGAACCCACACCAAGTCGACGTGGAATGAAAAGAAAAATTAAAACTGATATACATTCTCCTGAAATTTCTACTGGTAAGTTATACAAATTACATACNTAGTGACGCCGAACCCACACCAAGTCGACGTGGAATGAAAAGAAAAATTAAAACTGATATACATTCTCCTGAAATGTCTACTGGTAAGTTATACAAATTACATACTTATATTAGTATAGTAACCATTTATGATTGGATTAAACAGAAATTAATTAATTTGTAAAAGAAAAAGTAAGAAAAATTGAAAATACAGTCATGATTTTAGTATATTTCTTCTTCTTTATCTCCACTTTAGTTTTTTAATAATATTTTTAATTTTGAATGATTTGTGGTTATTATTTTTTTTTTTTTAATACGATTTTTGAAGTTATGTGATGAAAGTGTTATGAAAATGTTCAATTATTTTAGTATTTTTTAATTGTTTATAAAATACATATTTTTTTTAGTTTATATAACCAATTGAATAGTTATTTATAATTTACAATATAATATATTATTGCTTTAAAATAATATATAGATCAGATTATACACATTATATTCTAAAGTATCTTGAAAGCATATATAAAAAAATATCTTAATATTAATATAACTTACTGCTAGAAATATTTATAATTAATATCATACATATCAATTTATAATAATATATAAGACACCTATAATATTATATATAAATACTTAATTCAGCATTACTTCCAAGAAGATTTTAAAAAAAAAATTCAAATTTACCCAATCATAATTTACAAATTCACCTCACAAAATTTAAATTTTCAAATCTAATTCGCTGAATTAAAATTTTTTTATTTTTCTTACCAACTCTTAGGAACACAATATACTCAACCAAATTTTAAACAATGATATACTGCTACAGTTGAACTCTACTATAGTAATTTTGAATGTAAATTAACCCTTAAATAAATCTAATTATGCCTGGGAGATAAGAAATAAAATGTCAAAAGCTTAGTTTTTATGATTACTATAAGCAACACAGTCAACGAATCACGAAACTCTATATTATATAAATCTAAATAATATTATATAAGTCTAAATATAGTATATAGTTAAAATCCACTCTATAAGACGCGTATTTCTTGATAAATTTTCATAACATTGAAATTCACTAATTTATCTCTGCATACTCAATATCATTCGCTATCCTGGCTATTAATTTCTGCAATAAAGTTACAAAAAAAAATAGTATAAGANATTATATAAATCTAAATAATATTATATAAGTCTAAATATAGTATATAGTTAAAATCCACTCTATAAGACGCGTACTTCTTGATAAATTTTCATAACATTGAAATTCACTAAATTTATCTGTGCATACTCAATATCATTCGCTATCCTGGCTATTAATTTCTGCAATAAAGTTACAAAAAAAAATAGTATAAGAGNTGCATACTCAATATCATTCGCTATCCTGGCTATTAATTTCTGCAATAAAGTTACAAAAAAAAATAGTATAAGAGTAATTTTTTTTAGTATAATTTGCGATGTACGAAAATCCATTTTTTTTGTTAATGTAAGGTGATTAGATGAATGAAAAAGTTAAAAATTGATTGATAATGCTAGAGGTAATAAAAAAATTAGTAGACAGTGCCTATTGAATTGGTGTTGTGTTGGTAATAAGTTTCTAATAGATAAAGGTGTTTTGATTGACATGAGAGTGAAGAAGGACTCTGTCGGTAGCTCCAGGTCTCTTGATGAGGTCTTATAATTAAAGATACATTAATTAAGGACCTTCTAAGGTCTCTCTCATTTTTAAGTGTTGAGAGCGTGTGGCTGGAATTGAGTCTATGGACCAGAAGCAAAATGAATTATCTTATAAAGAAATCAACTCATCCCAGGTAGCTCCTCTATACAAGACGTCTCCAAAGGATCAAGATAAAAAAAAAGTCTCAAAATTAAGACATCAACTGCCCAGGTAGAATTTCTTAAAGGCAGAGAGACTCTTTGATATTTTTTTTAAGTGAGATTCGATTCTACTCTTGATTGACTCACACTCCCGCTCCATGGAGCTTCAATTATTAATGGCATCACAATATTTCTACCTTCACCTGTCAATTAGTTAGTCCAGACAATAATGAACCTCTAACAATCCAAAGAACCACTGAAGCACTTTACAGCAAAATAAAATTATCAAAATCAAACTCATCTTTGAGTTTTCATTCTTNCCAAAGAACCACTGAAGCACTTTACAGCAAAATAAAATTATCAAAATCAAACTCATCTTTGAGTTTTCATTCTTCAGGGAAGAGTTTGAACTGGAGAGGTTTATAAAATTTTTCTCTCCGTCTGTCCGAGATCATAATTTTTTTTATAAATCTCACCCATTTACTTCTAATGTTATAATGAAAAATGAAAAAATAATACAATGAAAAAAATATTTTGCTAAAATTGGTAANCCAAAGAACCACTGAAGCACTTTACAGCAAAATAAAATTATCAAAATCAAACTCATCTTTGAGTTTTCATTCTTAACAGGGAAGAGTTTGAACTGGAGAGGTTTATAAAATTTTTCTCTCCGTCTGTCCGAGATCATAATTTTTTTTTTATAAATCTCACACATTTACTTCTAATGTTATAATGAAAAATGAAAAAATAATACAATGAAAAAAATATTTTGCTAAAATTGGTAANACATTTACTTCTAATGTTATAATGAAAAATGAAAAAATAATACAATGAAAAAAATATTTTGCTAAAATTGGTAAGAATATGATAAAAATTAGTAGTAAGATGAATGGATTTGTTCATTTGGCACTTTGGTTGTCTCTTAGTATTACCGGAACGACAAAACGGAACCTGGCGGCAATTCCCAAATTATACTAAAAAGGTGCTAATGGCACTTTAAGTCTTTTAATTTTTCTCAACCCTTATCCTTCCATTATCATTTTTTTTTTCTTTTTTTTCTGAGCCTAAATCCTAATGATTAGGAAGTGCGGTAAGGATGAAGATTAAGATACTATCTGAGGTTCAACTACCATTTTCTAATAAGTCTCTCTGTGGACAAAAAATGGTGCCAGAATTTGTGTTAGACACTTTTACAGTTAGATCATTTCCACAAAGAAAGGAACCCCTTATTATTTACTGCATGATTGAATTTTTACAAAATCTTGATAAAGTAAATAACCTTTAGTAATTTGTCTGGATAAAAGAAAGGGAACATCATTGTTTCAAATGGGGGGGAGGGGGGGGGGCAAGTTTCCTGTGTAGGTAAAATTGGTAAGATTTTTTCACACGCACTTTACAATTAGGATCAGAGATAACTAGAATTATTTTATACTGACTATTGTACAGGGTCCACCAATGTACATTAAAAAAAATAAAAATTTGAATTTTTAAAATCAACAACCAAAAAAAAATTATGACCAAATTTAAATAACCTATAAGTCGCAAGTCAAGTATCAGTGAAGAAAATAAGATGTCTTAAATAATGTTTCGGCCGACCCTGAACATTCACCACAATAATAAACGCATACAGATTCAAATACACAGTTACAATGTGTTAATACATGCGCATGCGCTTTAGAGATTATTTGAAAAAAACATTAAAACCACACAGAGAATGAAAATTTGTATTCCTCTCTCTCTCTAAAAAATATAAACATTACTGGATTTAAATTTCAAACTTAAAGCTAAAAGGGGCTCTTCATGTGCGGCGCAATATCTTCAAGAATATAGAGTATAATTAATATTTTTTTTTACTCATTTTTACTCATTTTACTCATTTTCATTCCAGGAAAAATTTCATAATTTTTAATTTTAAAAACAAAATTTCTTGTTTTTGTAACATATTGCTTATTGGTTTGTATAAAAATCTCTAATCTGTTTGTTTTACTGTCGATTCTCTTATTTCATGTCAACATTGTAATATATTTTATATTTTGCATGTTCTTCTATAAATACAAAGAGGCTCTCCGTGACACTAATAAGATTAAAAGTCAGTCATGCAATTTTTATTTTCTTAAAAGGAGAATTAGATTAGAAATCTATTTGTATTTAGAAAAAAGTAAATTAAATTCCCTGAAGTGATACAGTAGAGAGACTGTCTATTAGTATGGAAATGTCCTACTCAACATGGACATGATATCTAAAAGTAGCTTGATGCTTGATGTCCATCCGTTTTGTCAGGACGTATCTGAACAATGAGCGTGTGATCAAGGAAGTCATGGTATTCTTCATTCTCTTTTTCTCTCACTGTCGTGACAGGATTCGTGACAAAGTGATATGGGATTTGTTGGTTAAAATAAAAATTGATCCGAATAAATTATTACCAACGAGTTACCTAAATAACAAAAAAAAAAAAATTTTTTTTCTTTTTGTATACAGTACGATTCTAATGTAATTGGACTTTTAGTAAAATTTAAAAAAAAAATCATTTTCTCGCCTACTCTTTTTATTTTCCTTTGCATGTGAAAATATATAGAAACAAACGAACAAAGTGGTTATTATTAGTGTTATTGCTTGTAATGATTAAAAATGTATTAGTACCATATAGTCACCACCACCACCACTCTCTTATATCAATATATTGGTCAAAAATGACAGAAAAAGAAATTTTTTGAAATTATTATATTGAGACCTACAAAATTAGACCAGTGTATGTACAGGGTATTTAATCTTTTTTTTGCACCCACTTTCTCCAATTTCATCGTAGCTCCTCCCACCCCATGCTGCTGCCAGCAAAAAAGTGTTAAAAAAGACATCATGTTTTCTAGGGTTCAAAAAAATGTTAAACACCCTGTATGTGGTTCATAGATGTACGCTTATATGATGTAGGATAATATTAAAAATGGAAATTTAGGAAATGAATATGAAAAATACAAGTAGAAATTTGATAGCTACTGAATAATATAATAGAGTCCTTAAGGAATAAAAATTTGTTTTGAAGGATTCAATGTTATTAAACAAGAGTTTAGTTGATGACTATCTGATGAAATTACTAGGATGTGTTGGTTTCTAAAAAAAATATCTACCTCAATTATTTGATGGTATCAACTACCTACAACACGAATTCATTTGTCATTACGTGCTAGAGTATTTTTCATATGAGCTCTTTAGTATAATTTACAAATAATTACCACAACCACACCAGTGTCTTCCTTTATCTACTCAAAATCTTAAAAAATGGTCTTCAAATTTGAATTCATAAAAAAAAAATTTTGTATTTTCAAAACTTAGATTTTTTGGCACGCGATGTGAGAACTTTTGAATTGTAATTAAATTCTACCAGTTGCTGATTTTATACTTTGTTCATACAATCTACTAGAAGGAAAAATAAAAAAATTATTTTTTGAATCAATTTTTTTTTAGGATGGATTATAGTAGTTCTGTATTTAATAAACCTTAGCGCTTACCTAATCTAACCTAAAACTTAATCTAACCTACCAAAGATTTGAATAGGTGAGGTTAATTTTTTTAAGCTCAAATGTTAACATAAGAACAGAATAAGTTAGACAACAATAAGTTATACCCTTAGCGTGTGTATTTACGATGATGTAAGTGGTAGGGATATATAAGAAATGTGTACCCTTAATGGATAACCTTTGAAATTTTTCGAGAGCTAATGTTTCGGATGATCGCGTCTTCATTGAGTATACTGAATTAGAGACTTTTTTTTTGTCTCTATGTGTCCTTAGAGCACTCAGGAGATGAATCGGGAGATTATGGGGTAGCAAAAATCCGAACTTCGGTGTCGGACACTTCATCTGAATTTGGTGGTGGTGATGGAGGAGGAGATGGATTAGGTCCGGATGAGAGTCATCGAGAAGATCCTGATGAGGAGGATGGGAGTGTGTCACCTGGTCCAGGAGACATGACAGGGTCGGGTGGAAGTAGTGGAGAAGCCAAGAAGAAACATCGACGGAATCGTACAACTTTTACAACTTATCAACTACATGAATTAGAAAGAGCCTTCGAGAAGTCACACTATCCAGATGTCTATAGTAGAGAAGAACTCGCTGTCAAAGTCAATCTACCCGAAGTCAGAGTTCAGGTAAGGGACTTTGAACAATTTTCAAAATTTGATTATATGGATCCCTGAATTAAATTGAAAATTACNAAAGTCAATCTACCCGAAGTCAGAGTTCAGGTAAGGGACTTTGAACAATTTTCAAAATTTGATTATATGGATCCCAGAATTGAAATTGAAAATTAGTCTAGTATTACCATGTTTTACTGTTCTTATCTCATATTCTGTAGAATTTTATACAATCAGTTCAAAATTAGTATCCTTGTTCCATTTTTTTTTCTAAATTTGGCTAAGGGTGCTTAACACAACTAACGGCTAAGAGGGTGAAGGTTGTTAAGTAAATAAATCAAATATTTATCATATATAACATGATTGTTAGTTAAACATTCACTCACACTTTTACCATCTAACTTAACGAAATTTTTTTTATAACTTGGATCTTTGTGCTAAAGGCCTTGAGTCACTTTGGAAGAAAGAATGAATCAAATAAGTTGGAACACTCTGTAGTAATCACTACATAACCAAGTTTATATTCTATTTTTTGATGAACAACTTTTGCCTTTACGTTGATTACTGTGAAGTTAAAGCAGGGTGTTCAAAAACATTAAATGTTTTCACTTTGGTTTGACTCTTTTTGTGTTAAGAGCAAAGAAAGTTAGATTGAAAGACACAAATTATAGAAAAGAGTTCGGATCCAGAATACCCTATACAGTGGATCTCGGCTATAATAAATTCTAAGTCTCAGGAAATTTGGTTTATAGCACCTGATGTCCTTTACAGCCGAATAATGAACAATATTAAATTTAAAGTTTTGTTCATAACATCCGATGTTTTTGACCTTCCTTGCAGAAAAAAAAACATAGAAAAAGTAGTGTACACTACTTGTATTTACTTACGATTTAGAAATGCTGTAATAGGCTATGAAGAATAAAAGAAAATTCAAATCTTGACAATTTTCTCATTTTGTTCGGTGTACCACGGAATAATGACAAAACCGTCAGTTCAATGATGCAAACTTTAAATTCTTCATTCATACACAACACATTTTATTGAATTGACTTAATTTTTTCAACAAAATAGGCTCCGATTCATCTCTCACGATGGTTAAGTGAAAGGTTAGACCGCAGGGAAAAGGTTCATTACACCCGATTGTTTATTTTAATCGAGATTTTTAGCATTAATGTGCCTATCTATAAAAGGGGATCAGCGGTTCATGTTCATTATAACCGTGGTTCCATTACACCCGACGTCATAATATGCAAAGTCCACTGTATACACCAACAATATTCTAACACAACGGCTTATTACGTTAATCACACTTTTAGTCAGTTCATTGTTCAAAATTTTCCCACGTCATTGCTATAAGGCATTTGAAGTTGTTGATTACTATACCTAAAAATATAAAATGAAAGCACACTATGCATTCAGCATTACTACCTTTCGTTTCCAAATGTAAACGTACACATTACAAATTAACATTGATACAATGTGTTTCACATTAACCCGTTCATNCTTTCGTTTCCAAATGTAAACGTACACATTACAAATTAACATTGATACAATGTGTTTCACATTAACCCGTTCATTTACTCTATTTTTTCTTCTCTTTTACTTACCACGCTCTTAATAATAAAGAGTTAGAGAAAAAATAGAAACCAAATAATGTGAAACACCCTGTATCACTTTATTTTTTCTCTTTTTTACAAATTAAGATATAAGGTAGGTAATAATTCAAAATATTCATTACGCATGACAATATACAATTTCCGTTTTCAAGCTTAACTTACTAACTGGTGCCGGTAGTCGAGTTGTTTTCAAAATGAGGTATTTAGAACCGTACCTAAGTGACAACGAGCTAAATTTTTACTAGTCCGCTAACTTTTGTCCAATTATATTTAATATTCATGTATTCGACATAGTCATTGCTCATGAAAACTTTGTACATTTTAACACTCTATGAACCTAACAATAAATGTCATGATTACACCACAGGTGTAAGATGTGGGAAATATACCACAAACTCATTCCAAACCTCCATGGTTTCCTAATCATTGTGATACACACTNGGTGTAAGATGTGGGAAATATACCACAAACTCATTCCAAACCTCCATGGTTTCCTAATCATTGTGATACACACTTCTTTTGTTCTTCAACAATCAGACTAATAAATTGGTTACAACAAATACGTATTTTCAAATTTATATAAAAAATAATTTATTTTTATTTAATTCTGTGAATATTCTTCTAATTCTGCGCGTGTTGGTTATCAGTTAGATTTTAAACTTCAATTAGAATTTAACCGCGCAGAGTGTTCTTATAATATTTCCTTTTAAAATAGGAATTAGGGAAATCCTTTCCAATTATTTTNGGTGTAAGATGTGGGAAATATACCACAAACTCATTCCAAACCTCCATGGTTTCCTAATCATTGTGATACACACTACTTTTGTTCTTCAACAATCAGACTAATAAATTGGTTACAACAAATACGTATTTTCAAATTTATATAAAATATAATTTACTTTTTATTTAATTCTGTGAATATTCTTCTAATTCTGCGCGTGTTGGTTATCAGTTAGATTTTAAACTTCAATTACAGTTTAACCGCGCAGAGTGTTCTTATAATATTTCCTTTTAAAATAGGAATTAGGGAAATCCTTTCCAATTATTTTCTCATAAAAGGCGGAGATTCGTTTCTCTTAATAATTTTCTCAANTCTCATAAAAGGCGGAGATTCGTTTCTCTTAATAATTTTCTCAAAATATCTACCTGTATAGGTACCCAAAGTGATTTATTCCATAGAGAGCAAAGATTTAATCCTTAGGAGTAATATAGAAAAAGAAAATGTATTTTAATTATTAGCATGCCTAAGATTCCTACTTAGTATTCAGAGGGTTAATATTTTTGAAGGAATTGAGTATATTTGTGTATATGGTGCTTAAATTAATGAAAGGTTTCCTATTCCTTGTCTCTTCCTGTTGAGAAAATAAGTTTTTGGTTTATATAATTTTACAACTTAGCCTTCTATAGTTAATTATTCTCCTGTTTAAATTGTAGACCGACTTCAAATGAGATTTGGCGTGTTGATAATAAAAAAAAACTGGACCATAAGATTTGGACTTATTAATCAAAGGCTCTCAACTTGTTCTTCCATGCGAGTTATATTATTTTTGATTACTATTTTTTTTTTTTCTTCTACTCTCTCAAACGGAGACTTTATGGATATTAAAAGTGAGGAAACGATATTAGGAATTGTTTCTTTTATCATCACACGCAAGGTCTTAACTAAGGTTGACTGGACTTCATCTAAAAGTGACCAAAACCATCCATTACCTTACCATCCGCTAGAGAATAATTGGAAACGGAAATCAGACTTCCAACTTTATATTTCAAGTGAAAGTATAAAAAAAAAGAAAAAAAAACGTGAGTTTTCTAAATCAATTTCTAGTATATAGGAGGAGAAAGTTAAAGTTACATGTGAAATGTTTATCTCTAATGTTGGGATGATGAATGTCTGTAGTTTAGAGATTTGACTAATAGTCCAACCACTCAATCTTAATCTAACCAACAATTTATGACCAACTTTCTCATATTAACCTTACTACAGTCAACGTAAAAAAGAGAGAAAAATTTTTTTTTTTTTGAAACGGAAAAGTCTATTTCTAATGTTCTAACTTTCTCCAAAAGTGAAAGTTAACTGAGAGATTTTGATTTCATGAGAAAAGTCATGANCATTTCTAATGTTCTAACTTTCTCCAAAAGTGAAAGTTAACTGAGAGATTTTGATTTCATGAGAAAAGTCATGAAATCAAAAGGAAATTGACATGACGTGGTCATTCCCTCTATTAGTAGTTCATACGCCTTGTACCACACTCATAGAGTTACATGAAATTCAATCTTTGAATGATTATTAAAGATTTATAATCTCAACCAAATCTCTTTATATAAGTTTTATAATCTAATTTAATTTTTATAATTTCATACTCAAGAAGTTTAAGTAACTTCCGTCAATTCTCTATTTCCGATTTTAATTTAATTAACGACAGATTCAACCGTCTGGAGACGGATATCATTCGTAATTAAATTATGAGAATAGTTGGGGTTCTATGTGTTAACATTTTCGTATATTTTATAAATTTGAAATTTTGACTAGATGCAACTTCCAAATGATTTATAATTACATCAAATTTTGTCAAGGTAGAAGAGGGATTTAAGAAAATAATAATGTTAGCGTAAATCATTTACTAATTCTAATATGACTTTATATAGTAAGTGTGAGTAAAGAAAATTGNAATAATAATGTTAGCGTAAATCATTTACTAATTCTAATATGACTTTATATAGTAAGTGTGAGTAAAGAAAATTGAAAATAATTGTTAGATACAATTATTTTACTATTCTAGAAATCAAGAATTTGGATGTTTTCCACAAAAAAAATATTGAAAAATTGTAAAGAACATCAGTGTATCTATTATTAAAGTAATAAATTTTGACTTTGACTATTATTATACTGGTACTTTTTTGAAATTGACCTTAATCATTAAATGTCACTTTCTTTGGATTAATTTCACTTTTCGTTACCATGTTCCTTATTTAGTTTTTAACCGATCAACTTGGGATTTGCATGGTACATTCTTGACACATTGGCTACTAAATGTGGAAGTTTATTAAACTTTGGGTTGTGTATAGTAAGAGATACGACCTTGTGGTTAGGTGACCTTATAAAATATTGTACTAGTGTATCAAAAGTATACTAAGGATTCTTTCTTAAATCTTGCTAACGAACTAAAGTTAAATGCAACTCCTGGGTGTTAAAACTTCACTAAAAGACTAATTTGAAAATAGGCAGAAACAACGTCATCCATGAAATCGATTATGAGCTTAAAGTTTATGCAATAATTTGCNGCAGAAACAACGTCATCCATGAAATCGATTATGAGCTTAAAGTTTATGCAATAATTTGCAGGTTTATTAAATTACGTAGTTGAATCTAATACAGATCCAATCTGTAATAGAAAAGGAAACATTGTTTGACTTTAATCTTGCGCAAGTCTAACCTTTTTCGCAAGATTTTAACCTTTATTAGCAAGAATGTAACAATTTTTAAGCAAAATTTGAAACAAAAATTTCGATATTTTTTTTTAGAAAGACAGATTCTGTAGTAATTATCATCAGACTTAAAGCGACTTCTAGTCCCATGGCCTTTGCNTTTTTTTTTAGAAAGACAGATTCTGTAGTAATTATCATCAGACTTAAAGCGACTTCTAGTCCCATGGCCTTTGCTAAAGAAAGTCGGCGGTCTTCATAATGAACTTAAGTTTTTCTCTAAGGAAGGTCTTAACTGTTTCAGATAAAATGTTGAAAATTGGACTATAACTTCAAAAAAATCAACTCTCCTCGATCACTTGAATAGAAGTTATTTTTTGAACATTGAGTTTTTGGATGTTCTTTTGAGACAATATACCAATAGATGGGATTTTCAAAAGAATATTAAAAAAATTGTCACCTTTTGTTAAAAGTAAACTACGGATCCTAGATACCTTATGTTTTCTACTTTGTAACCTACTTTTGAATGTCTTATCTGAAACTGTCAACACTTTCTCAGAGAAGAAAATTAATTTACGAGACAGATTTGACAAATTTATAATGCACGTTTCTCTAGCAAAGAGCATGGGCCAAAAGTAGTTTCCTATTACCTATAATATTGGACTCAATTATGAACCATGGTTACCTGACGATTCCATCTAGAGTATCGTATGACTCTGATTCAGAAGTCGACTCTTGACTCACGAATTGACTCACAATATTTTTGAGTTTGATTCTGACTCACTAAAACCAAACAGTCAAAGAGTCAACTCGGATAGTCATTGATTTNACAATATTTTTGAGTTTGATTCTGACTCACTAAAACCAAACAGTCAAAGAGTCAACTCGGATAGTCATTGATTTGACTCTTTAGTATTGAAGTGGAGTATGAGTGGACTCTTAAGAAAATATATCGACTCTTTGTGTATCAAGCCTAAGAACATTCCATCCCGTCTCATGAAATTGTATCGGACATAACTGTTGACTGTTTCATCAAAGTAATTCAANATATCGACTCTTTGTGTATCAAGTCTAAGAACATTCCATCCCGTCTCATGAAATTGTATCGGACATAACTGTTGACTGTTTCATCAAAGTAATTCAAGAATTATTCGTAAAATTGTCGATTGTGATTTTCTTTGCTACAAGTCAACATTTTTTATTAACTTCGACTCACATTGTTACCATTGGAATTTTGTTGTACTTGTCAAACTTATTGTTGCAGAAACAGAATTAAGTAATCCAGTTAAATCAAAAAGCTGTAGTCCAATATTTTGTAGTTGTCAAAGTTAATAATAAATCTCAATACTAGTGTAACTATCACACGTAAGTGAATTGAATTCTCGTATTTCGTGTAAAAAAATCTCAGGGAACTAAATTCTTGCTTTTAATTAGTGTGGATTGATAATAAATTTCTGTTAGACGTACGATTTGTTTTAATTCATTTAAAAAAATGTCATCCAAGTCTGGAGTCGACTCTTTGACTCATGAGTTATTGACTCTGGCATGCAGGCTAAAAAACCTAAAGAGAGTCGACTCTCAAAAAACTTAAACTTTGACTCTGACTCACTAAACTCAAAGAGTCGTAGAGGCGACTCAGNGTACGATTTGTTTTAATTCATTTAAAAAAATGTCATCCAAGTCTGGAGTCGACTCTTTGACTCATGAGTTATTGACTCTGGCATGCAGGCTAAAAAACCTAAAGAGAGTCGACTCTCAAAAAACTTAAACTTTGACTCTGACTCACTAAACTCAAAGAGTCGTAGAGGCGACTCAGACTCAGGCTGTAATGTGAGTCATGCGATACTCTACTTCCATGGCAACTGGTCTATGGTCCATAGGTGATTCANAGAGAGTCGACTCTCAAAAAACTTAAACTTTGACTCTGACTCACTAAACTCAAAGAGTCGTAGAGGCGACTCAGTGAGTCAATGACTCTGACTCAGGCTGTAATGTGAGTCATGCGATACTCTACTTCCATGGCAACTGGTCTATGGTCCATAGGTGATTCAAATACCAACAATGATAAAATCATTATGTAATTTAGATATTCGGAGCAATATAATGGTAGTCAGATAAGCTATGAAGGGTTTAAGGTTGATCACAAAGGTAAGTTCTCTAAATAGATTCAATCTCGACAAGAATCTACAAATTGAACTGTGATTGTGAACGGACAGACATGACAATTATAGTACCCATTGATCACTAAAGTAGTACACTACTGGTCATAATTATAAAGCAAATGGAAGTTACTTTTGGCCCGTGGAGATTGCTGGAGAAAGTAACTGTTTTATAGTTATGTCCAACGTATCTCGTTAAGTAAATTTTTCTCGGGTCAAATCTTTTGATTTTATGAGAGAACATGAAAAAGTAGGGAAACCCGTATAAAAAATCAGTTCTCTAGGATGAAAGAGTCAAAAGTTATGATTTATTGAAAATCAACTGTTTTCGAACATAATTCTGATACATATGCTTATCCTTTACAATTGTCTCAGAATTATGTTCGAAAACAGTTGATTTTCAATAAATCATAACTTTTGACCCTTTCATCCTAGAGACCTCATTTTTTACACGGGTTTTCCTACTTGTTCATGTTCTTTCATAAAATCAAAGATTTGACCCGAAAAAAATTAACTTAACGAGATACGTTGGACATTAATTATAAAACAGTTACTTTCTCCAGCAAACGGCACGGGCCAAAAGTAACTTTCATTTGCTTTATAATTATGACCAGTAGTGCATATAAGGCTAATAAAACGAGAAAAAACTTAAGTTCTTTGATACCGATTTTTAATTTTTTTTTTAAATTTCTTTGCTTTGAATAGTAATATTCTATTACTTGTTAGAGTATTATTATGAAATGTAAAAGTTATTACTTGAGACTATTGTGAAATTGTTAGTGTGAGATTATGCAAAAGTTAGGTATAATATCATTGTTAAAACATGGTATAACACCTTCTTATACCAGGACAGACGGAAATATCAATGGCATAAACTTTTTTAGCTCCATTGTTCGTGGTTAATAAAAATGAAGCTGAAACTAAACTGACTATAAAGTAAGCCATTAGCTCCGTTAGAACCACCCAAATAAACAACCGTAAATGAATACAGATATATTTGCTGTAGTTACATCAAAACTCTCTGTGAGATAACTAAGGGAATTTACTCTGCTTGAACTGTAAAAAAATGAGGTGTTTGCAGGATTTGTATCTGTAGTCATAGAAACCACCTGGGGTTAAACCATTATATGAACTAAACCAATAATTATTGTAGTCATTATACAATTTGTAAATAAATGTTTTTATCTACAACCAAACAAAAGAAAATAATAACAAACGGACAGACAGACAGACATAAAAAAAACACATTAGCTTTTCTTCTACTAAAATAGCCTACAGCTAATNTTATTATACAATTTGTAAATAAATGTTATTTATCTACAACCAAACAAAAGAAAATAGTAACAAACGGACAGACAGACAGACATAAAAAAAACACATTAGCTTTTCTTCTACTAAAATAGCCTACAGCTAATAACATCAAAATTCTTTTAACGTAAAAATAATAAAATGTCTAAAANATAACATCAAAATTCTTTTAACGTAAAAATAATAAAATGTCTAAAAACCTACAGAGTGACCGTGTATTAATTAAAAGAAGGTACTAAATAAAGTATGAATTATTTCTAAACCTAAACGAATGAAAATGAGGAATAAGAAATGTAGTTTTAATGCTTACTAAAAATTTTATTAAGATTCTTATCTAAAAAGAAGTACTATTTGAAATGAATTTTTACTGTAATGCCCTAAGGACGGAGTCCACGAGGAAAGAGGACAAAATTTATAATTCACCTGAGTCTA
Source organism: Holacanthella duospinosa (assembly GCA_002738285.1). Lineage (NCBI taxonomy): Eukaryota > Metazoa > Arthropoda > Collembola > Poduromorpha > Neanuridae > Holacanthella > Holacanthella duospinosa. The sequence goes on along the minus strand of NIPM01000246.1, from coordinate 202,297 downwards.
TGCCCACACCTGGAGTACATTTTGAATTTGAGTTTAAAATTAAATTCGTATCAAAATATTATTACTTGATGTATTATTAGGTTATAAGTTTCATTCCTTTCATGCCGTCATGCATGAAATATTGAAAGGAAAACCTTGAAGAGAGAAAGTTGAAAGGGTGAAAAATGGATTGGGGTAAAATGAGACATGCAAAAAAAATAAGGGTTTTTCTAGAGGTAGTTTTCTGTAGAATTGGGATATTTGTCCAGTCAATTACACCTTTATCTCCGCTCCCAATCATCTCATTTCCCTTCATGCTCGTTTATCTCAACGGTTTTATTAAACCGTGTCAAGAGTTTTCCTACTCAAACCAACCTTACTTTTTTATTTTTTAACTACACCCTACTAAATTGAATGAAATGAAACTCTTGTTCATTTAATTATAAATTACATCTAATGGGAAATTTACACGGAATCACTAAATTCGGATTCAAAATCTCTATATACAAAATCACAATTAATTAAAATTTTATGATGACTTTATTAATTAGATGAAAGCAAAAAAAAAGAAATTTTTTTTTTGCTTTCTCCAACTTTCTTCTAGTCTGGTCTATATTTTTTCAATTGTTTAATAATAGCAATACAGCTTACCAATTATATTATTTTGATAGTCAAATTCTAAATAAAGATAAGTAAAGTTTTTAAACTTTTTTTTACCAAAAGCGAAAATATGCCCTATGAAACTATAGCCTGAAAAATACAGCCTACAGGGTCTACGACCTATGGAAAATAATCAAATAAAACAATTTCTCTAGTAAATTAAATTATATTCATATAATGCAACTAATATGATGAGAATAGCATTTAAATTAATCAACGATAGGACCATGAGATTATTATTATTATTATTATTATTATTATTATTATTATATTTTTAAATCAAAATTTCAATAATTCTAGCTCAAACTTTAACACGTGTACAACTAAAGTGTACTCTCTGTATACTCCGTATTTTCCGTATCCCGTACAAAAACCTTATTTTCAAAAAGATATATTTTCTACAAGCTGTATTTTCCAGACCNTTATTATTATTATATTTTTAAATCAAAATTTCAATAATTCTAGCTCAAACTTTAACACGTGTACAACTAAAGTGCACTCTCTGTCTACTCAGTATTTTCCGTATCCCGTACAAAAACCTTATTTTCAAAAAGATATATTTTCTACAAGCTGTATTTTCCAGACCCTGTGTTCCAAACCATATTTTCTAGGATGTATTTTCATAGATTCATTTTTTATCACTTTCATTTTCAATATAATATAGCTTTGTGTGAATGGACTTTAAGAATACAGTGTTAAATTGTCATTGGAAATTGTAGAGAAGGTTTATTGAGTAATTCTACTTATAAAATTACTTGTGGCATAATTGCCAACGTTTTTTTTTTCATCGAATAGCTAATAATAAAAAAAAAAGTGTTTGAATTTGTATAAAAAATTGTATTTAGTGAGATAATGGGGCGTGTCTGGGGAAAAGAGAANAAAAAAAAAGTGTTTGAATTTGTATAAAAAATTGTATTTAGTGAGATAATGGGGCGTGTCTGGGGAAAAGAGAAGGGAAAGTGGAGAGAGAAAGCATTTGGTTGGTTTCCCACAGTTATTGGAAGTAAATGGGATGATGATAGGAGGGTTTTCTGTCTTTCAATTCCGTTTTACTATATATATTTCTCAAAAACTTATATGTCTTTATATACTTCTACTCCCCTCATGTCATCTTCTATATTTTGGATCGTTAGGTTAGAAAATACCTCTGGATTCAGTTCTAGATGGTTTTTGAGAGTTAAGGAAATAGATCAAGATCTAAACTTGATCCTGATCATCAGGAAATTCCCACGAAAAATTACACTTTTGTTTCCTACTACAGAGGATTGGAGAACGGTCTCTGTAGTCTGAAGAGAAGGAAAGATTTCCTCTGACTCAACCATTTTGTGATTCTTCCGGTGGAAAATTCATGTGATGGGATTTTTCGATTTAAGGGCTTATGTCATCCAAGGAATAAAAGTAATAGGCCTTCCTAATCCTTATGCCTTGGATCTTTAGATGACATCCTACTCTTTCATCTTCCTACCATTAACCTCTCATATCCACTTTTTCTTTTTTTATACTCTACATCTTACCAAATGAGCTAATGGACCATACATCTTTCACTTAATTTACCTTGTTTTCCTATTAAATACAATTTCTTTCATCTATTCTCTATTATTAACCTCAATTCAACTTATCTACGCCTTACGAACATGAATTAATGATTCTTTTTCATAAAATACTACTNTATTATTAACCTCAATTCAACTTATCTACGCCTTACGAACATGAATTAATGATTCTTTTTCATAAAATACTACTATTTTTTTTTTCAACTTTTGATAAAAATTGTTTTATGAAATTTAATGAAAATGGAAATTTTTAAGAAATTTAAAATGAAATTTTTTTAAAATTAATAACCACTCAAAAGCCATCTGGAAGGGTGTTACGTGATTGATATGTCCGTCTGCCTATCCGAACATTTAATTCATTAAGAACGGTATTTACTCATCTCATACTCTANTATTATTAACCTCAATTCAACTTATCTACGCCTTACGAACATGAATTAATGATTCTTTTTCATAAAATACTACTCTTTTTTTTTTCAACTTTTGATAAAAATTGTTTCATGATATTTAATGAAAATGGAAATTTTTAAGAAATTTAAAATGAAATTTTTTTTAAATTAATAACCACTCAAAAGCCATCTGGAAGGGTGTTATNTAATAACCACTCAAAAGCCATCTGGAAGGGTGTTATGTGATTGATATGTCCGTCTGCCTATCCGAACATTTAATTCATTAAGAACGGTATTTACTCATCTCATACTCTAACAATAAGATATTATTATCTTATGTTGGCATATGGTCCAATCAGATGAGTCGGAATAACTTGGCACCATGCAATTTGACTGTAACCACTGATTTTTTTTTNGGCATATGGTCCAATCAGATGAGTCGGAATAACTTGGCACCATGCAATTTGACTGTAACCACTGATTTTTTTTTAAATTATTAATTATTCTAATTAGTTTAATTTTTAATGGATTTTAAACGGCGGGGATATAATCATATTTTTTTCGGTTTATAAATATTATTTATAAATGAATAAAAAAAAAATTATTTTTTAAATTAAAACAGGACTGACAACTGTAGTCACTACTAATCCCGGGATGACTCTTTGTTTTTGTGTATTCCTTTAGAATTGAAAGATAACAGTAGAAAATAGAAGATAATTGAATTTGTGTGTGAAATTGCTCAGAGAGTTTTTATTGTTCATCAATTTCAGTATCCATAAAGGGGAGAAAAGGGCTGAAAATGAATCAAAATGTAAATGACTGTCTACAATTCCAAACTGTACAAGCGTAAAGAGGGTTTTGTGTTAGATAATAAGGTAAGGTAGGCGTTAGTTTAATAATAATTCACTGGGTGTGTCCTATTCAATTTAGAGAGGAAGAGAAAGTATGAAGAATAAGAAGAGAAAAAAAATGGATAATAGAAAATTTTCCTGTTAAAATGGTAATGACGGGTCTCTTCTTTTCGTATTTTAAGTTTTTGTTCAATTTCCATCTTATTAGGCCTCTTTTCTCCTTCCAACTGACTTTTTTTTTTTTTTCTCTCCCTAAAAAAAAGTGATTAACTTTCACTTATAACGAAACACCCAGTAGAGAAAGTTGTCGCCTCTGGATTCTCTCTCGTCTCCACTTTCTCTCTTTTAATATAATTTTTCATATTAAAGAAAAGCCGGAGAAAGGCTTGACGTGTAATATACTTAATTTTGAAACTTAATTGATCCATAAGTCATTTACTTTGTTCTCAAACTAAATCACTTTAGCACCCAATTAATTTCAGATTAATGTGATTCAAAAGCTCCAAAAGCTCGTTTACTTTAGAGGGAAATAAAGGCCTTGCCTTCATTAAATCAGATGAAGTGCTTAGTGAGGGGACAACTGAGTCTATTCCAACAAAGTTTATTTACCTTTTCACTTTTAAGCTATAAATACAGACTTCTATCTCAAAAGCCTCTTTTTTTTTAGAGATTCTCTCAAATACAAGGGCCGTAGCAAGGCTAGTTTTATTTCTTCAAGGTTGTCCAAACAACTTCTTTTTTTATTCATTGGTAAAAATTTTTAGATGAAAAATAAATATAAGATTTTTTATTCTTGAATATCCCCTCATTGTGTTATAGTTTAGTCTACGGGTGGTTTTACCGTTGGTATAAAAAAAAATTTTTTTTTTAAATCAATATTAAAGTTAATGGTTTCTTTAATTTATGTTTTGTTAAAACTTTTCAGAAAAGAGGTCAGGGAAAGTAAAAAAAAATATATTCTTAATGAATTTTTTCTTGAGTTTGACTTGAGTTAGGGTATTTGTATTAGGTTGTAGAGATGGAGGCTTATAGACTTGAGTAAGTTTCTTCTAAAGTAATGGGACTGAGAGTGTATGGTGTCTAACTTCATTAGATCCTTCATTAATTCCTCTCTCTAAGGGAAACCGGGCTATGAAAAGGCTCTTAGGATTGCAAATAAGAGGAAATTTCAAAAAGTTGAGTGAAAGTCCTTTTTACTCTAAGGCTCCTGGAGATGGTAATCTTGAGCGAAAACCCTCTCATTATCTTATGCATCACTTTCTAATTCAATTTTCAAAATAATTATAATCCGAAAGCGAATTAAATACAGTTTCTTATTAATTAAGCTTTTCATTTAATTTGTGCTTTTAATTACTCACTTTCCATTAAGGTTCGTTTAATATCCTTCCGGCCTCAAGAAAACATGCCTGTCACTATCAATTTATTTTCTTTCCTAACTATGATTATAATAATATAAAAATATGAATTTGATTGGCTAACTTCACTAACTTAGCCTCTTGATTTATTATTATTATTTTTTATAAATTGGTTTATCATTTTTGATAATTTAGACGAAAAGTGGTGAAAGTGTGGAAAATTTTTTATTCTAAACATCCTGTATAAAGTCTACTACCGGATAAAGATCAATTGAAGAACGGCGCTTTCTGTCCCATTTTTTTTGTTATGGATTCTAGTATTTGTGTATTTAACAAACAAATATAGACTAATCTACAATAAGTATATATATATTTTTCAGTTGTTTTTTTTTTGTCCCAAACTTCAAAATTTACTATTAAATCATATAATAGACACTTGAAATGTAACCTTTCTGATGGAATAACAACTAAATATCAGATATTTCAGTGGCAAGCCGTCCTACATCATGTCACTAAATCTTCTTCTTACTTTTCATTTATTTTGTCATCATCCGACATAGAAACTAGAGGCTCTTTCAAAAAAAAAAAAAAAATCCACATACATACAATAGGTTATATGCAAAAGTAAGGACTTTTTTTTCTTCTTTATACAAAGACGTTTAAGTAGCTCTATTATTCTGTCGGTCCGACCTTTCTGTCTCAGGTATACCAAAGGAATAATAAGCTTCCTACTATTCATCCAAAAAGAAAAAATCCCGATTTCTAGAAAATATGTTAGAACCATATTAAATTACTTCAAAATACGAAATCGGTTCTTGTGTAATAAAATAGAACCTTGTGTTATGCTTTCTTAACCGCGGAACCTTTAGTACTATGTACAGTCGGACCAATTTCCTTAAGAACCAAAAGACTGATCGTGCCACTTGAAAACAATAACCATAAAAATACTTAACCAATAATATATATAACTTGAAACAGTAATTTGAAAAATGACGTTCGTTGGGGGTTAATCTAGATATTCAAAATGTAATTGGAGACAACGATTTTATTTTCATTATCATAGGTCGGGAGTATACGTTTTTATCAAATGTTTTTATCATAAGATATGATCCAAACTGATTGGGTGTGGGCCATTATTAGAAGTAAAATGGAAGAACTAGTGTTTGTCTGCGGGAGATTTTTGGCAAGCTGTTTTATTTTTTTTTCAATTTTCCATAGTTTAAAAGTCTCGTCATTGTATATTTTTTTTTTCGTCTTTTTCATTGTGTCCACTTCATCTGATCTCATGGAAAATGCCAAAGGGATACTTTTGAATTTGGCTCTTTCTGATGAGCGGAGAGATAGGATTCAAGAGGTAAAATTGAATTGAGGATCCAAAGATAGGACTTTGAAATGGATAAATATAGAAAGTGAATTAATACAAAAGGTACTTAACCTTTATTACCAAGCTCACGGTTACTTACTACTTTGAAAATTTCCTCCTATCGAATATTACTACTTTTGAAAAGCCCTCTCTTCATCTCTGCAAACGGAAGGGATAGATGGATTGAGCTTATATATTTTTTTTTCTAACTGTGCGGGTCCTTTTATCCTCATGTAATTGCCCTAATAGATTATAATTAAAGAACTCTTGACAAAAAAGAAGGAGGAGTTTAACGACTCTTCCGCTTGCTCAACTCCGCCCTTAAACTTTACTTCCCGTAATTTCCTACTAATGCTTATTAATCATTAAATAAATTGAATTTGACAAAAAAAACTAACTAAACTTTATTAATATCATTAAGAGACGTTAATATCGTAAAATTTTAAGTCACTTTTAGTCGTTCTACAGTGTTTTACTAGTTAATTTACTAAGTATAATAATATAATAAGCTTTTGACCACAAGCAGCGGAGCTAAGAATCTTAAAGGGTTATGGAGTTGTCGTGTTTGTATGTCTGTCCGTCAGTATGAAAATACTTTTAGGATTTTTCGATCTCTTTTTATTATTTTTTATCACATCTCAAAACTTTTAAGTTGTTGGATGTTACTAGTTATAAAACTAATAATAAGTTTAGAATATTTTAAGTTATATAAGAAGGTTCACTCCTACTTTCATCTGACAAGTTAGGAAAGTCAAACGTTTTGATTGTTTCATTAATTTATTTCATGTAAAATTAAAAGCTATTTCTTGATATATATTTTTAATACTTTTCAAAACAGGTTATTTTGTATAAATGGTTGATTAATTCATTAATTTCGTTTACTACATTTCTAATAAAGAAGTTTTGTTACTGGGATTCGATTGATTTTCAATCATAAATTAAATTAAGTGGTAAGCTATTACAAACTTTTTATTTCTTTCTACTATTTAATTAACCTAATGATTTCAATTATTAATTTTTTAGTTAGATGTATTCCTTCTGACAAGAATTTAATACTTTTTTTAATGCCTACTGTCAATTAAGGGCTTCGTATCCTTAGGGTTAATACCTAACTTTAACAAGACGGAATACTGAGGGTTAAAGATAAAAAGATTTTAAAAGATTTTAAAAGATAATAAATTTAAGAAAACATTTCATTGACCCTGTAAAAAAAAATTATGAGAAGTAAAAAAAAAAAAAGTGGAAGTGCGGAAGCTAAATTACCACGAGTATGAAAGTACAAGCGGTCAGTCCCTGTCTTCTGGTGAGGTTAGAAAGAAGTGAAAATGAAGTGCCTCTTCGTAATGGACTGAATAGATTGAAAAGTCGATAAAATATGACAGCACTCAATTAACTTTATAATGGACTCACAAATTATTATTGATCCATATAGGAGAGATAATAGGATTTAAAAATTTTGATGGACAGCATGACCAAACCAAAATTAAGGCTAAAAGGTAGCTGGAACAGTAGCCAAAGGGCTACAACTTCTCATTTCAATTTTATCAAGGGCTTTGACATTTTACTCATTTTTACTCACTACATCTACTATAAAAGACAGAATCATTTCATTTTATATTTTACTTATATTTGAGTAGTTTTTTATTATTATTTTTTTATAGTATAAATACCACATGTGTAGAGTTTATTCGTTTCCGTCAGGAGTGCTTTCATCCTTATGATTAGCTCACAATTAACTACTATATTAATACCATTAAAGCTCTTTCCTGTAGGTAGCTCAATATACTAAGTTAGGTATAAAATGGATCATATTTCAATATGTTTGTGTTATATTCTGAATGATTACATCTCAATTTCAACACCTCAATCTACTAAACTATATAAATGAAGCTATGATGTAGGCGGGAAGGTTTAAAATTTTGAATAATACATATAAAGCTCAAGTGTAGTATATTATTCCTTTGATTCATATAATAATCCTTTTAACTAATAGAATCCTAATAAATAGTTTACTTGTAGAGTTTCTGATCCTATTATCCACTTATGTAAGAGTACAATACCCTGTATACAAAGAAAGAAACTTGAGTTTTAGATTTGAGAACGGATGCTGTTATATATTGTTTACAGACTGTACATATTATGAATGATAAGGTCAAAACCGTCTAAAGTGCTAACAATCATTTTTATATGTTAGATCCAAAAACGACGTTTGTGGAAAATTATTTTCATAAAATAGAAAATATATAACTAGAAATATATGTACCGTAAAATCTTTCATAAATAACACTAAATTAAGAAGAAAAAAAAATATTTTTTTTCATTTCCAAAAAAAAAATTTTTTTTTTCAAGGTATGAATCTAATTGATTTTGTAGTGAAAGTATCAATTTTCTCCTTAGTTCCTCTCGTTTCATTTATTAAATCTGAAAAGGAAATCAGCAGGTGAGTGAACCTTCTCTTTTAGTCTAACTGTTTGCAAGGGCGTTTCCTTGAAATAAGAGAAATTGGATTCGATAAGATCAAACTATTCCACATTTACTTTTTTCTAAAATGAAAATAATCGGTAGCGGAAATTGAATTTTTTTTAAAATTACTACGAAGAAAATGAATCTCAACCTTTATATATTCTCAATCACTACCACCGTTTATACTTTTATACCCTTTGAGCCCTGTCTTGAACTGATGTGGATTCAACCCTAGTTTTAGATAATACGCAGTTTATATACTATTATAGAACAAAATTTACTGTTATATATGGAGATCTTGAGAGCATTGTTGGAATCCTTTAGAATTTTTATAAGTTAATGCGGTAGCTTTTGTACTCTTTTTTGATCAAAAGGGCCCACCATCTGAGTAAATCTAATTGCTTATTAGCTCGTAAAAAAGAAGCCGTGATAGAATTCTCTGACCTAATTTTATTCCGCTTTGTTAAAATTTTATCAATAGTTTTTTCTTATATTCAATGGAACAAGTATTACTGAAAACATTAAGAATAGCTGCAATTTCTAANTTTATCAATAGTTTTTTCTTATATTCAATGGAACAAGTATTACTGAAAACATTAAGAATAGCTGCAATTTCTAATGGCCTGTTTATAGTCCGTCAGGTTTCCGAATCCACTTTCCGAATCCGCATTGGGAGTCCAATTCGGANTTTATCAATAGTTTTTTCTTATATTCAATGGAACAAGTATTACTGAAAACATTAAGAATAGCTGCAATTTCTAACAAAGTAAATACTAGACAAAAATTAAGTTAGTTAGAACAAATTTACTAAGAACCAATCAATAAATTACAACNTAACAAAGTAAATACTAGACAAAAATTAAGTTAGTTAGAACAAATTTACTAAGAACCAATCAATAAATTACAACTAAAACTCAATCGTGTATAGGAACTAAAGTATATTTTGAATCAGAATTTAATGCAGAACACGATAAAAAATTTATAACCTGTCCACATTGCAGTTGTGTTAGTCTAAAATGACAATTTTAATAAAGTCCCTTAAGGGACTTTTCTAAATTGTAAATAAAATTTTTAGTTGCCACGCGTTATAAGGCATATCTGGTCATATAAAGCCGAATTATTTACTTGCTTCTTGGTTTACACAACACTGTTTTTGAAGTAGCGTATATTTCCAAAATGGTTTGCATTAAAATTGATGCTATTGAGCTATAGTATGGAATGCTTTGAATCCAAAATTGCTAGACTATATTAGGGAAATTGTGACTTTTTTTTGAACTTTCGAGTGTTATGAAAATTAAATTTTCTAAAATTTCCAACTGTATTCCGCTTTTACTAGATTTTAGCTTACTGTTATTTAAAGCGCCATATTCAAAATCTTAAAATGAAATAAATATGGCAGTATGACAGTAAAGTAACAATAAATTTTTACTGTGTCATATGAACTTTTGTTTATAAATCGCATCCAGTATCTCGGTAATACAGTGCTGAAAAATATTATACAACAGGGAGAAGTTACTTTTGGCCCGTGCTCTTTGTCAGAAAGAAAGAAGGTCTCTGTTTTAAATCATGTCCAATTTATGTCTCTAAGTAAAATTTTTTTGGGTCAAATGATATTATTTTATAAAAGAACATGCAAAAGTAAGGAAACACGAGTAAAAAATTAGGTCCCCAGGATGAAACGGTCAAAAGTAATATGATTTATTGAAAATCAAGTGTTTCTGAATATAATTTCGAAACACAATAAAAAAGTAAAGTCTTAGAATTATGTTCGAAAAATTTGATTTTCAATAAATCATAACTTATGACTCTTTGATCCAAGATATCTGATTTTTACCCATGTTTCCATACTTTTCAATGGTATATATTACACATTTGACCGGTAGTAAAAAATACTTTAAAAGAGATTTTTTAAATCTTGAATTCATTAAATACTAATCCACTAATTTTCATTCTGCAAATATTCAATTCAAAGTACTGAAATTGTTAGCGGCGAGAATCATGATTAAGTGAATATAAACGAAATTAAGTGTTGCAAATAAATTTAACTAAATTAAAAACTAATAACTGCCCAAGGCGTCAGTTACATTGCTTTGCCGGCACTGAAATTTTGACGAGAATTGAGTTAGTTTAAAGTGTAAAGGATTTTTTTTTTTTTGGTTCTACAGTGCTATAGTTTTTTTAATAATTTATCTAATGCTTTTATAATCATCCCTAAAAAATTGAATTTGTGGGAAAAGTTTTCTTATTTAAAATTGCGCTCACACTTTCCAGATGAAGGTAAACTTTTCCATAGCAGAAAATCAGATAGTATTAAAAATTTCCATTTGAGAATTGAGTAGTCTTTACTACCAGTAAACTGACTTTTTTTCAACATCCCTGTAAATTGAATTTAGTTTCTGAATTGAAAAGTGAAAAATATGCACAATGTTTTCTCAAGTTTATAAAAGGTGCTTTCTCTTCTTATCTACTTTGAGCTTATTTTCTTTTCTATGCCCTCTGAACTTTGTTTTCGTTTTTTTTTTCAAAAAATAAGATCAGAGTGAAGAACATCCACGCAATATTTATTACATTAGAGTTAACAAGGACGAAGAGCGTTCCCATTGGGGACCATCAACGGCAATTTACTTTTTCAACGGTTTCTCCCTTTAACCTCTACAATAGACTGCAATTAAGCTACCATTCAACACCTAAATTCACTTACAGATTTTTACACCAAAAACTAACCAAGAGAAAGTGGGAAACTTTTACCTTGTTACCACACTCTAGTCAGAATATGAGCTACATCTATTTTGAAAAGGAAATCTCTAAATCTCAATTAGTAACTCTTATTGGGATAATTTTAAGCCTTTATAAGCGATTCTTGAGTCAGGCTAAAGATTCTACGATGAAAAAGAGCTAATTTTGTAATTTAGTCAATAGTTATAAATTATAGAAAGTAAAAATTAGTTTTATTTTGGAAATTCAAAATTCTTCAACAGTCTAGGAGAAGTCGGCAAATACACCAACCCAATATGTCGTGAAAAATGCCGGCTCGGGGAGCGGTATTTCCAGTTAATTTCTGTTGCATTTCTCTTTTCATTTAGATTCAATTTATAAGTTTGTATGCTTACATATAACTCTTGTGGAACTCAAACTAATGGAAAAATCGATAGCTCAATTCAACAAAAAAAAAAATTTTTTTTAATTAAAATTTACTGTAGAAAAATCTCTTTCCAATATTTCCGCCAGAAATAATAATAATAATATTATGCTTCGGCGAGAGAAATCGCCCGCCGAAAAGTTGTTGCAAATGTCAGTTCAAAATTTTTATCATCATTTCTGACCTGGATGAAAGCCAGCCGAATCGGAGAAGAAAAAACGGCTGAGCGTTATGATTTGTCGTCAGAGTTGATATAAATACCTAACTCTTCTCGACTGTCCAAATGATTCAGTAATTCGAAAAATTTATTAATGCTGCGTTCAGTTAACAAATTCATTTAATTTAAAAAAAAATTACTCTATTCTAATTGTAATTTAAAATCTTGAGAGGAAAAAGTAAATTAGTAAATTGACAATTTTTGGTTGATCTTTAGTTGATAGTGGAGTTAGTTTTTTGAAGATAATGACATCAATTTCTGATTTTCTGGGAAGGAGATAATGAAGTAAAGGCGTCTTTTGTACTATGTGTCTTTGTCCCTTTGAGCACTTTATCCCAATTTTTGTGCAAAAAGGATATAAAAAATAAAATAAAACTAAGCGGCATGACATGACGGTAGTGGTGGTGATGACAAGTCAGAAGAGCAAATTGGACAAAATCGAATAAAGTTCTTGAGCTCTAATGCTCCTCTGTTTTCTGCTTTCTCCATCGGGTTTTCCATTATTCCACAAATCCAATAAATACACAATCAAAGTCTATAAATCTTCTTCTATACTGTAGAAAACATACACCTACCGTTAACTCTGCTACTGTCACTGCCCTCATACCAAAGAACATACTCTGTACTCCAAATATACTTAAATATGGAGAAAATGTTAAGTCTAGAAAGCATATATAAAAAATTAGGGGGTTGGAAACCCTTTATCTCATTCTATTCTAACTCACATCAAACCCAACACATTCATTTCATTATGTACCCATTTTTAGAGTTTAGAATATATAACTTATCCTTTAATGTCTCCTCAAGTACATACCGATGTGTCCAGTATTTATTTCAAGCACTATTATTATAACATTATATACCTATAATTTCAGGTTTGGTTTCAAAATCGAAGAGCAAAATGGCGTCGTCAAGAAAAAATGGAAGCTGCACGTCTTGGACTTGGTGATTATCCATTGTCTGCTCTTGGACGTTCTCAAGTATCTGCATCAGCTGCCAATCACCAAGCTGCACTAGCTGCAGCGGGTCTTTTTGGATCAAATCAAGCTGCTCTATCTCTTATGGACCCATGGCTAGCTGCTTCACCACTTCTTGGTTCCACTTTGTCCCATGCTCTCCCAGGGTTTCTATCACATCCACAAACTTGTTATCCAAGTTATCTAACTCCACCCACCTCATCTGCGGCATCCATCCTCTCTGCTGCTCATCACCATCACCACCAGACAACGCTCATTGATGGGCGGCATTCAATAACTTTAAAACAAGGGCCATCTCCTATGTCAGGATCAAGTTCACTTACTCTAAGTCCACATAGCCCTATCAATGGTATCAACAATGGACATTGTAACATCAATGGGAACAACAGTGGTAATAACCATGGATCTCCAAGAAGTGGAAGTGGATCGCCGGAAATACCAGGACGATCGTCGAGCATTGCAGCACTTCGACTCAAAGCTAAGGAACACCTTGAGTCCTTGTCCAAAGGAATTCAAATTACCTAAAGACAAAAGGAATCTAAACTTAAACTATATAGTTTATTAATTGTTGACGTTATCAGTGTTAATTTGTTTTTTTTTTAATTAAGAGGGAAAACCTGATTAGGAAATCAGAGAAGGTCTTGTTTTTGCTACTACAGACAAGCGAGAGAGACAGGTAACTTAATTAGGTTTGATGGGAGTGATAATTGTTTTGATGTGAACTTTGATTAGAGTAAAGTGGAATATGTGCTATTAATTACTTCCTGTCTCTTACAAATTGCAGCGAACAGGATGCTTTTAACGTTATAACAGGAGTGTATGGGAATTTTTTTGATCATTTCTACCAATTAAGTTACTCTTTACTGAAATTTTTTTTTTTTAATTATAAATTAATAAACAATCAAATCTATGGTTATTGTAAGTAGAAACATTCATTGTAGAGTTCTGCAATAGAAATTTTAGTGTAAAAATATAAGTAAGTTATAAAACATGTATGTGTTGGATTTGATTTTAAATAAATAACGAAAAAATTATTATTTAATTATTAAAGTTGTACAGAATTTGATGATACTTATCAAATAAACAGTGTTGAAGATTTCAAATTTGGTTAAATTGAGACTTTTTTGTTTTATTTTAAACCTTATTGGGAATTTTTAGTAATATGATTAGTTGGCTCACATTAACAATAATTTTTAAGAAATATGACCTCATTCATACTTCTGAAAAACAGTAAATGAGTTAAATTAAAAGTTGTGCGCCAAGTGCTGAGAGCAGCATGGGGTGGGAGGAGCTAGGATGAAATTGGAGAAAGAGGGTGGAAAAAAAGATTAAAGACCCTGTATATTAAAAATTAGAACTCAAAATAAAGTTTGAATGGATATAAGGGGTTTATTTTTGTTGTTTAAATCTCTAAACAAGATTGTTTTATTAGGTTGAAGGTAGTAAGTTTTGGTATTGATAAGGTTGTAATGGTTGGTTGATTTTGATTGAGAGTTGATAGTTTGGTTGAGTTAATCCTTAAAGCAGATGGGAGAAAGTAGAAGAGTGAATTGAAGTGTAGTTTATGAGATAGTTGTGTTGGATTTGAAAAGTGAAAGTGTAGGGTTAGTAGTAAAATGTAATAAAGTGTAGGTCTAAGAAAGGGAAAGTAGTGGTTTGGAAGAGAGAAAGTATCTGAGAGAAAGTGGAGTCAAATATTGAGTTAGTTGACATCAAAGGGCAGTTGGATTTAATTCCACTTTGTCTAAAGGGCAGTTGACAGTGAGGCAAGTGCTTGGATAAGGCAATAAAATGCTAATTTCAGTTTACACTGTTTAATCAAGCACCACCAAACCCAAGACATAAAGTAATAAAGATTCTTTTGTCTCTCTTCTACCAACATTTCCACTTTACCCCTTTATCCCAAGACTTCCTAATATATTAAATTCATTCCGCTTAACTCAACGACTAACGAACAGTTGTCAAACTCTCTTTTCTCAATAAAACTTTTCAAATGAAGAGAGAAAAAATAAACTTACTTTTACCAACTTTCACTCTCAAAAGTTTACATAAGAAAAGTTTGCAATTAATTTAACTTTCTTTTTCACATTTGGATTCAGCTATATAAAACTATAAGGGAAATGGGATTTGAAACTTAATAATACTTATTATATCTCAACTCTAATATAATCACTTCTCAATTTGTACTAAATCGAGACCAATAGTAGTTCAAAATATTTAATTTATTACCGTAATTCATCATCATTTCTTACATTTTGAAAAAAAAAAAATCTAAAAATTTTTTATTTAAAACTACATATTATTTTTGATATAACTTATCTCAATTTATGTTTTTAAATTTGATACAAGGTTGTTAGGTACAGGGTGTTCAAGAAACAGATAGCTGGATTTCTTTTGTCTTTCACCAAAAATGTCGTAGGTAAGGTAAAGGAATATGAAAGTGGATTTGCCATACGAAAACAAATAGTNGATACAAGGTTGTTAGGTACAGGGTGTTCAAGAAACAGATAGCTGGATTTCTTTTGTCTTTCACCAAAAATGTCGAAGGTAAGGTAAAAAAAATATGAAAGTGGATTTGCCATACGAAAACAAATAGTAATGTCATAATTATTAATATTGTATGTCATATGGAAATAAATAGTAATTTGAAATGTGATAATTATATCATTAAAACTTCTTGCGGAAGATTTAATGAAATTCTCAGGTGAATGTAAGTGAGAGAGAACAGTTTTAGCGGAACGTCATATTTTCTCTTTAAATTTAGTTTCTATAACGCACTTGCTCTTGACTTGGAATTATTACTGCATACGATTAACTTAATAATTATTCCAAATTTCATCTATGTTCACATGGAATCATCTTCAACAAGATCCCAAAATAACATCTGATTGGAATTTCTGTCAAGGATCATAAAATTTTTCAACAAAAAACTCACCCAAATACCAGAAAATTTCTTAAAATCTTGTGCAAGAAGTTGTTTGTTGTAATTGTAGCATAAGTTTTTTCTCGAAGAGAATTTTAATTTCATACTTTCACAACTATCTCAACTAACCCTATTCACTCTCAATAGTAGTGAAAAGCAATAAAACTCAGAATCTTAGGCGAATCGAAGCAAGGCTACTACTGGATGATAATTCCATCTCTTCCTAACCTTTTCACTCACTCANGAATCTTAGGCGAATCGAAGCAAGGCTACTACTGGATGATAATTCCATCTCTTCCTAACCTTTTCACTCACTCAATTTCAGAGAAAGTGACGATCTCCAGTTACATTTTTTTTGGAACATTCTGTACTTATTTGTTACTAAAATTGAGGGTTGGAGTATTCTATGAAAAGTGTTTGAAAGTTTTGATTTCTTTTGTATAAATTTCAAGTGTGGGAGCTTGGTGAGGAAAATAATAATATTAATAAGAAAAGACTCGGCTTAATATTTTTGTTTGGCAATAAAGGGTTAGAAGAGGGATTTTGGTAAAATCACCTATCCAATTCTTATTATGGTTGTCAAGGTGTCAAACAATAGGTTTCTATTGTCTCATCAGAATGTATGAACCAATTGGTCATATAAAATCGCTACTTTTCAATATAATGTTAAGGCTCAAAGAACAAAAAAGAGAACAATGAACAACAATAGGAAATACAAGACAAATTGTCATAGAATTTATGGATCCCTCATACAACTTCTTCATATTCACAAAGTTTTGGGTGACAGGGCACACGCTTCCGCTTCCAAGACTTTTAAACATCATAGGATTGGTTGGTTTCAGTTAGTTATTTGACCTCGTCCAACTTTTNCTTCCGCTTCCAAGACTTTTAAACATCATAGGATTGGTTGGTTTCAGTTAGTTATTTGACCTCGTCCAACTTTTCATTTCAGTATTTATCATCTGATGGTGAGTGAAATTTAAAGGCTGATGATTGGTCAATGAGTAACAAATAAAGTCAGCTTTCTCTTACANGCTTCCGCTTCCAAGACTTTTAAACATCATAGGATTGGTTGGTTTCAGTTAGTTATTTGACCTCGTCCAACTTTTAATTTCAGTATTTATCATCTGATGGTGAGTGAAATTTAAAGGCTGATGATTGGTCAATGAGTAACAAATAAAGTCAGCTTTCTCTTACCAAAAAAAAGCCTAAGGTTAAGGTTGTTTGACTTGGGGGGAGAAAGCAGATTGAGCGACTGAAAGCCTGAAGGCGGATTTCAATGGAAAAAGAAGAATGAAAACTTTAGAGAAAATGCTCCTAGATGACGACAATAGAGATCAACTTTCACTTACTCTCTTCAACATTTAGATACAAATAATAATAATAATTTGTATAAAAAACTTAAAATTTATTATGTTTTTTTTTTAACATCCCTACATATTTTTGAAGCTCTTAATATAAAAAAAAATAAGAAAAAAATAAGTTGATATCTAGTTTGCTCATGTTTGTATATTTTTTAAAAGCATTGAGTTTACTTAGAAACAAACACTTATTACTTACAACCATTGACAAAATCTGAATTAATTTAGGAATTATGAAAATTCTGGTGATGACAGGCTAAACTCGAATTGCTAAGAATAACAAGATTGACAAATCCATTGTTACTTCAATAACAGAATTCATGTTATGATGAGAATGAATTCTTACAAACTCCCTCATAATGATGTTGGATGGACCTGGTTATAAATAATGTCCCAAAACCTAAAATTAGTAGATCAATCCAAAAATCTAACTAATTATTTTTGACGAAAGGAAAAAGAGGGGGAAAATTCATGTTGAAATGATGAGGTTTGAAGATGAAAAGATGTTTTTTGGACACAGTGGGGAGTATGGAAGACTGTGCGGGTGGTGAGTTATTGTTGTTATTGCGTAAAGCTTAAAAATTAGAGAGATCGTTTCTGGCAGGTCAAAATGGAAGAAAGAAAAGAGCTCAAAAGGATAGAAAAAGCTAAAATCTCGTTAGTGGATTTTAAATTTATGTTTGAAACGTCCACGACTCTATTAAGTAGGTAAAAAGTTGGAGAAAGTAGTAAAAGAAAAGGTAAATTAAAATATGTAATGATATGATGGAAAAAGTCTTTAGAAAACTTGTCATCAACTTTCGATGTCAGATCCCCATGGATTAGGAAACTGTCAGTTGCAGCTGCTTCACCAACTAATTGCTACCTGGACACGATCTACCATCCTCTCTTCATATACTTACAACTTATACCTTATATCCACAGAATATTATCATTCACCACCCTATTATTAGGTTATATTATTGACTTTTATTCCACTTATCAACATTTTTTATCTCTATTACTCAAATTTTTAATTAACGGCAAACCAAAGCTCTCTACAAACAAATAATTTTTACTAATAAATCAAATCAAATAAATAAAATATCATTTCAGTAAAAATTTCCTTTTTGATAAAGCGTTATTCATTGGAACCAATTTTTGAATAAGGCTTTCAGAGTGATTAATGTGTACAGAAAGTGTTTATTAGAGACGCTTTATTAGGAAACTTTCGACAAATTTGTTTTATGAAGTAATATTGTTCTAATGCAGTTGACACAGTCGTGAATTGATCCAAACCAAATTGATAACACAATTCAAAATGATACATGTGGAGAATTGAAGAAATAGGAATTAAATCAACCGAAATTATAAAAACCATCTAAGATTAATCACACTGAATATAACCAACATGCGCAAAGCTTGACGGCTCAGCTGGCAACAATATGGACGATTTGACACTATGGAATGTAATAAAACATTTTTTGCGTGTGTCTTTGGTTTTTCATTTTTTAACAATGTATCTAAATGCCTCTGATGAAGCAGTCCCTGGTGACGATGGTGGCGCTAAACTCCAGACTCATAGGTATGGATGGCTCTCTGATTCAAAACAAGACTTTGTTGAACATCTTTGGCTAGCTCGTCAGCTCTTTCATTACCTGAGTATCCACGATTTGCGAGAATCCATTGAAGAGTGATTTGATACAAAGTTGCCAACTCAGTTAAAATTACTATGACACTCCCTCACCAACCGTACAACTGTCGAGAGAATTTAAGATGCGCTTTTATGGTCTCAGATTGGTTTGATTTGAATTTGTGNCGAGAATCCATTGAAGAGTGATTTGATACAAAGTTGCCAACTCAGTTAAAATTACTATGACACTCCCTCACCAACTGTCGAGAGAATTTAAGATGCGCTTTTATGGTCTCAGATTGGTTTGATTTGAATTTGTGACATGAAGCAAAGATTTGATTTCACTCCAAGCCAAGAAACAAATTGAATAGTACTGGCAATAGTTGACAAAAGCAGTGGAAAACAGGTAGATTGGAGGGCGTTTAGAGAATAAAAGATATAAAAACAGATGTGAATGTGACATGCAAAAATACAAATAGTAAAGAAGTTTGGGATGAAACTCACTTTGCCGTAAAGTATCATGTGAAGGTGAAAGGAAATTCTCCTTCCTCTGCCAATGTTTATTCCACTGCTCTGTACACTGTTACAATATGTTATAAGGTCACCTTTCCATAAAGGCATCTCTACTATGTACGGTTCAAATGTAATTTCATAAATTAAATTTTATCACTGCATAGTTCCGTAACATTAATGAAGGATTCATTTGTAATCCAAATATAATGTCTTTAAAATGAGACTGAGAAAACTGAACATTTCTCTACGCTCCGAAATTCGTCGCGAACGCTTATCTTATCTCCGTAGACAACGGTTTCACTTAAAACAGTACTCCATAGGTGGGCAAATTACTTATGATTATATTACAATTAACTGTATTACGTAATCTGATTACAATTTTGGAATGGGAAAATTGTAATTGTCATTCGCCTAAAACAAAGTAATTGTCATTTTGTAATTTGAGCTATAAGACTTATATAATGTAATGAAATTACATTTTCAATTAAAATGTTTCAATTACTTCTTTATTGGTATTCTTAATTTTTCATAAAAAGTTTGTCGAATTTTTTAATTTTTATAAAATTCTTGGCTTCAGTATTAATTGACGATGTAAATTTCCGGAATAACGTAAATCATTTGTATGAAAATATGAAAGAAAACGTCAAACATCATAGATTAAAGGTAAAAAAAAAGTAATTTGGAAAAAATGTAATGCAATTTCTGTAATTTGTAATTGTAATTTCTTAGAAATTTAATTATCTAATGCAGAGTTGTAACTTGGATTGCTGGAAAATGTGATGTGTAATTTGAAAATTGGAAATTTCGATGAAATAATCTGCTCATCTATGCACTACTAATTACTTTTTTTGTAGACCTAAAGTTGTACTCACTTAAGTTCATTTTCATATGCACTTTCCAGGTTAACAAGAAAAATATAACTTTCATTAGGATGATTTCCTCTTACTGTCACTTTTTCCAAACTGACCTGAACCATCGTTGTCACTTTCTCCGGACATCATTTCGCTCTGTCTTAACGTACTAGCTTTTATAGCTTTTAATCCGTCAACTTGGAATTTTTCATAGTTTATTCCTAACGCATTGACTATCAAATATATTAGTTTTTTACATTTTGGGCAGTGTATAGTAGAGATATGAGTTTGTGAAGATGGCCTTATAAAACATTGTTCCGGTGTATAATACAAATAACGTCGTAATAGATTCCTAAGAGTAACATGGTGTTTACAAGATTATTCGAAAATAGTGATAAGCCTGAGTAGAGAATGTTGTTCGAGAAATGAATCAAATAACCTCTAAAACAAGGTTATGATCGTGGTAGGGACAGGATTAATATGTAATTTCTAAAATTGGCAAACATAAATATTTTTGCCAACGCAGCTAAAATGATGATGCAGATACATACATAGTGTCTGAAAAGTTAATGGAGCATATAGCAAAGAGGAGTGATTTGAGAGAACATGACGCGTTTTTTTTCTCATGTGGTTTCCAAGCAATGCTTTCTCCATGTTCGATTAACTTTTCAGACACTTATGTAGTTTCCAAATACAGTGGAGCACGCTTATAAAATTAGTTCGATTATAAGACCAATTTTTGGTGTGCTTGGATTGGAACAATGTATTTATTATGGAGAAATATCGCGCTTTAAAACCAACGGTTATAAGAATTAAAACATACCCGAATTCTAAGCCCAAGTTCGTGGTAGGTGGTTCTTATATAAGACCAAAACTTGCGTATTTTCGACATTTTTTTTTCTCTATTTCTTTATAACAAGCTAAACACGTGCTCGGGCAGACTAATTCTTTTCCACAAACTTCTTTTACTATTTTTCATACTTATATTCTTAAATGCACAAAGTCATTGATTTTTAAATTGGATAAAGTAAAGGAATTAAATTCTTATTCGTTATCCTACCAAATTAAAAAAGTTAACCTTAAATCTGGAAAATCACAAGCAGTTCCAGCTACCCATTGACTCAAAAGTTGTCGAAAGAAATTTTTTCAACTTTTTATTCACGTACTCTCTTACGAGGAAAGGGGTAAAGTGAGAAAAATTTCTGTCAACACTTTTGGGTCAATAGGTATACAAATTCTTGAATTTAAAATTCAAGGTTCTTTTAAATGTCCCCATAGAGAGAACTAAGGAGAGATTTTAGTTTAATAAAGTTCGAATCACACTGGCATTAAAGTTATTATTCTCGTATAATTTGGTTAACAGTTGCAATACAAATTTGCATTAGAGTACAAGTGAAACTTCAACATTAGTTGAAATGGTATATAGCAAACTTACTCCAGCATTGCTTGTTCATTTAATTACTTAAGTTTCCGTCAAATAATTAAATATAACCGCTTATTCCATTCAAAAACGTCAGCTTTTATATAAGACCAAATTGGTATAATATCCGTTATAAGACCATGACGGCTCAAAATTCTCCGCGCAAAATCAAGAGACTTATAAGCGTATTCCACTGCAGTATGATTTCTAGCCAAATAGCACAGACGGACTGACATAGAAATCGCATAAATCTCTGCAGACATGCAGTTCACATTTTGTAAACACTAATTGGTATTTACTTTGAGCTGTTCGTCATTGATGAAAAAAAAATCTAAAATTTATATTTTGAATCAATTCACGTTTGGATCAATTAGCAATGTAATAACTTCATATGTAAGGATTTTATTGAATGTAGGGTGTAAGAACAACAAGTTGAACATTATTAAGACTAATGCGCTAACATTTGGAGACAGAAAATTGGTTGAAAGAGAAAAAAAGAGAGAGTAGAGATGAAAGGAATATAAAATTTAATAAAGTTAATAAGAAATGAAGGTATAGAGAAGTAAGTTGTAAATTCTAGAGTCAATAGAGACGGTGGGTTGACAGGAGGAGCTAGAGTGCTCAACCTCAGTCTATTTCCTCATATTTATTTACTCCGTTCACTTTCTCCCAACTCACAGGAGGGCAATCAGTTGATTATTGACCCAACGGTTTTAATAACATCATGAGTGTCGTGTGACCGAGATTATTGAGCACTTTCTCTCACTTTCTTCCTATTCACTACTAGATTCAGACTTGGCAGTCGGATAAAAACCAATCATGTTTGTTGATATAGGATTCAATTGAGATTTGGGAAAAGTATAGTCAAACCAGGGTTGAAACAACTAACTCTAACCAGTAGTTTACCAATTTCAATTACTTAAACGTTATTCCAATAATCCGCTATGACTAATCCAACATTTTTAGAAAATTTCACTAAAATTTTTTTTTATATAAAATTATATGATTAGTCAACTGATGAGATTTTTTTAACCTAAAGCGAACAACTGAAGTTAGGTTGTTGGGTTCATTTAATCAGTATATATATTGATCAACTCAACAAGAATAGAAAATATACACCTTACTCTGGTTCTGCTACAGTATTGTTAACTATTTTGTAATTCTTAGTTATTAAAAATATGATAAATAAATATGTTTTAAAAAATAATAAAATAAATCATGACTTATTATTCTGATTCCTTGATCTGATTTTTTATTTTTATTTTTCATATTTTTCAATATTATTTCATAAAATAATATCAATTTGGCTGAAAAAATTTTTTTTAATTAGTGAATTAAAATTGGGCAACGGTTTTTTTCCCAGCAAAGACCATGTGCCGAAATTAACTCATCCTAGCTCGTCTAAAAATGTGTCCAGTAGTGTATATTTGAAATAAATTTTTACCAACTAATAAGTCCCAACTTTTTTNAGCTCGTCTAAAAATGTGTCCAGTAGTGTATATTTGAAATAAATTTTTACCAACTAATAAGTCCCAACTTTTTTATTTATTTCAACCTTAGTAGTATGATTTGGTTGTTTTTTATTTGTAAAAATGATAAAAATCATTGAGTTTGGTTGATTAATTTTTTATTTTGCAACCTTGTTTCGCCAGTGGGCGAAGGATTAGTGCCTTATTCTTGCTTAGGGATTCATAATAGAGTGACAAGAGTCATCGTGATTCAATTCAACTCCATGTTCTCGAATCCACAGAGACGACAAGGCAGGATTACATAAAAGGCAATATTCCGTCGATTACCACCCTGCCATACCCAATTGCCTCTACAATATTCGAAAATCCCGCCACCCGGCTTTAAATCAAATAAAAACCCTCTCCACTCCGGCACTGTTTACTCATCTACTTTTCCTCTTTCAATTCAATCAAATAATGAATTCGGGAAATAAAGACGAATTGAATAGACTTTTTGCTCTCTGATATGAACCGAATACAAATAGCTTCTCTAAATTACCATTTCCTCAAAGTGGCTACTATTGACTAGTTGAAATGATACTTGGAAGGGGTGTCGTCGGAAGTACGAAGCACATAAGTCAAGAACATGACTTTTATTTTTTTTTATCCTAAAACTTAAATTTAAGTAACATAAAAACAATATACCGTAGTCGTCACACTAACAATAAAGAAAAAAAAAATTTATATTATGTAGTATATGACAAAAATCAACCTATCATTTTGTGCTTAGTCGGCGTGAAAGAAATACATCATCAACTTCGATGACAAGATAACTCTAATCAAACAAAAATTTGGTTAAAAAAATTAAAATTTTTGTTACCATTTTAGAATTTTCAATACCCTAAAATCCCTAAAATATTTTCTCTCCTAGACTCACTAGAACTGATATTTGCAGTAAGGGACTGATATTTGAGTGATCCGACCAAATTTCAAGGTTTCTCTTCCTACACACTATTATCAGTATTGTTACGGTTCATTATACATGTCCCATCTATACATCTTTAGTATGTTGTGATTCAGAGCTCGAGTACATGAGATGATTTTTAGTTGATATTATAAAAGACTCATTGAAAGAGCCTTATAGAAATACTCTCATTCATAGTTGAAAATTATAAAATAGTGTGAATAGGTATTTAAACTTTCTGGTTGATTAGGATTCTGAGAAGGGAAAATAATCTGTCGTGTGAAAGCATGACTCTCTTTATTATTGAGATTGGAATATAATTAGAATTTTGTTGGATGAGTGTAGTGAGTGACCCGACCCTTTGAGGGTGCGAGGGTGTAGGATCTGGCGACACTCAAGGTGTCTCCTCATTTCTGTTAGAGCCCTTTCTTTCTTCAACGGAAATGAGCCGTGTAATGGACTAATACCTTTCGTCTTAATCTCTACTCCTTCAAAGTGACAAAAGATACCTTTTTCTCTTTAAAAGGAGTAGCTTCCTTTTCATTTTTCTTACAAAAGATAGAATAAAATAAAAATTATCAAAGATACAAAATTATAAGACATATATTTTAAAATTCTAAGCTCAGATTGTAAAAAAAAAATTTTTTTTTATTTTATTTTTTTCTTTTCTTTATATAAAAATTTTTGAGTGCTGGGCAAATTTGGTATATAAGATTTAAACTCCTATAATTAGGAAATTGTAAGAAAAAAAAAATTGAACAATGAGTTAACTTTTTTCTGCCAGAAAAAAAAAAGGGTTATAAAAAAGTAACAAGTTTGACAAGGGAAAAGGGGTTTGAGTCCATTACTTTCTCTGATAGTGAAGGCAGAAGAAGAAAATTTCTCCCGCTGCTTTTGAACTTTTTTGGAACAGGAAATGTGATGATGATCGGATCGACTCACTTATCCAATTTTTAAGGGATTTTCTCCTTTGAACTTTTTTCTCTTTTCACTTTTTTTCTTCTTTTTCTCTCTCTCTCTCTCTCTCTCTCTACTTTTCAATATCAACTTAAGGTTCTAATTTTCTTGATTTCCTTTTATTTAAAATGAATTTTGTCCATCAAAGTTTTACTTCTCAAATCAAAATGTGACAAAATCAAAAAAAGTTTTTTTTTTTTTTCGTTTTTCTAACCCTTTCGAAACTTAGGTCACAGCAGGACACTTTTCCTTATTTTATGTGGACATCATTATTATTATGCTTTTTCTGATTGGCCTCCTACGAAAAAAAAATTTTTTTTTCTTATGCTTGGAAAGGACATTTCTCATTTCATGTTACACAAGATAGAAAAAAAAATTTTTTTTTTCTTTTTTGGAAAAGAAAAATTGAAAACTATTTCTCTGTCGTCTGTCCAGTAAATTGACAACGGGGTGTATTTTTTTTTTGAATAAAAACTTTTTAAACTCTACCTGTCATTTACACAAAAATCAAAAAATATAAATATATATATATATACAAACTTGATACGTCGTCGTGGGCTAAATCTGAGTAAAAATTTTTACTACATTTTCAATGAAGTGCACTTGAAAATTATTTTAAGCTCTGATCCTAATCGCTCCTTAACCCTCTGTTTACCTTGAATATAAAGAAATGAAATGAACTCATTAAGTACTTAATTTTTAACGTAAATCGTTCCGATAGTTTTTGAGTGACAAGAAACCTTCTGATGAATTTTTCTCTCTCAAGGACATAAATTTTAAACTATTTAGGCGACATTTCTCTTCCCTCATTATCTCAAATGTCTGTAAACACATTAGTAAGAAATAGTTTAGGAATTTATCACTTAAGGGTTCATAAGGGAAAGGAGGTTCATTGTCACCTTATTAAAACAATCGTTCATTATCATTAACCTCTAGTTTAACTCTTTTCCACATTTCTTTCAAATTTTATAAATATTTTTTTATTCCTCAATTCTGATCAATTATTGTAGAAATAAAATTGATTCATTTTATACCTCCATGTTTAGTACTTTGTATTTTCGGATGTTTTGGTCATGTCAAATCATTTAAATGTTGTCGCTCAACCTACTTTTAACTTAAATTACGCATAAGCAAAATCAAATTTTTTTAGTAAATTTGAGTTATATACGACACATTCGCCGAGCACAACTCCCAAGAACAACTTGCTCCAGTAAATTCTCTTTGTAATAACTTCAAGTGTAACAAACTTCCAAACATAAAGAGCTAAATTCCTCAATCCCAGCTGGGAAGATAGGAGCATTCGTTTTAAATTATTTTGCTGTTTCAAATCAGACCAGCTTTATTAACAATATGTAACTGGCCTCCAGACCTGACAGTTTTTGGTGTATTAAACAAACATACTAATTATGCCAATTATTTCGTTTTAAGAGGTGGCTAGACTACAAACTAGGCGAACAAAAGTTTCCCCATGGGAAAATTGGATTTTTTTTTTCCTCCGCATGCGCACGTACACTGAAATTCATTAACGGCACGAAAAACTGCCATCTATTTTGAGAGGAGGTAAAGCGACTTTGCTTTTTACTGGCTTTGGAAAATCGTAGCTCCATGGATTCTGTGCAGAGTTTATAAAAAACGGTATTAACTTTCGCTATTACTAATTTACCAACTACCAACTACCAACGACCCTGATAAATAGAGCGGTAAATTATGCTGTCTTAAAATTGTAAACGTCTGTTCTGGTGTTTCGAAAGAACGAATAACCGCTTACTAGAGTTCTATACTTAGTAATTACAGTTCGCAAAACATATTTCCGGGAATGTACTAGATGACAGTACAAGCTAGCCAAAGCTGCTTTCAATTTGTCTGATTAATATAGCGACAAATTATAAAAAATTGAAATAGAGCGACGATTTTCTTAGGGGTTTTATGGCAAACTTGACAAAGTTCATATTATACATTTATTTTTGAAAATGAATTAATTGACATGTTATTTTTCGAAATTCGATAATTGAAAAAATCAATCAGAATAGGGCCTTACCTGTTAGTGGATTTTTCTCTTAGAGATAGCAACCTTGACTACAGGCATGCTTGCAGAAGTAACTTGGACTTTTAGTTTATAACTGGCTTTAGCATTATCTACTTAATTCTGCTTTTCCAATCTACAATGTTTGCATCCTTGCGGAATTAAGAGATTTTGATCTAGGCGTCAAAGAATTTAATTTAAAAAAAATTTTATTTGAATCGCAGAGTATTTTCTACTCTGTGGTGAGTATTTTCCAATACTAAATTTTATTTGACAGTTCCTAATATAGTAAACTTTTTTGGAATTTGGCAGCATGTTTATTATAGAGTTGTAATGAACTTGTATTATATAAAACTCATTTTCTCAGTCCACTCAAATTTATTACAACTCATCACGGGCAACCCGAAATCACGACAACGGTCACCAAGACAGGCTGCCGTAAGCCAACTCGCACCAAAAAGTAATTAAAAAAAATCTTTCGAGCGTAGTAAACAAAAGTTGATTCAGCTGGATAAGATCGGGTACAACATTAAATTTAAGAAACTAAAACTTGAATTAACTCCAAACTTTGAATTCCAAAAAAAAAAAAAAAAAAAAAAAATTCAAATTAATCAATTAAGTTAAATCAAATAAACT
This sequence comes from Holacanthella duospinosa, assembly GCA_002738285.1. NCBI lineage: Eukaryota > Metazoa > Arthropoda > Collembola > Poduromorpha > Neanuridae > Holacanthella > Holacanthella duospinosa. The sequence continues at coordinate 174,643 of NIPM01000246.1, read as the reverse complement.
TTCATTCAAATTAACTATTTAAAGAAATTTATTTCAAAATTCAAATTTATTTCAAATTCGCTCAAAGTTGTTGTAACCAAAACAAAAAAAAACATTTTTGATTTCGGCTAGTTCAGATGTTGTGGGCAGCAGAGGTCGGACAATTGTATGAAAATTGTAATTCAAGTAACTCATTACACATTACATTTATAAATTGAACTCAATTAGAATTACAATTATTTCTCTAATATAATCAATCATAAGTAATTTTAATTGAGTAATGTGAAATTAAAATTTGTTTTCAATTACAATTTTAATTGTTTTACGAAGTACTTATTATGAGAGGAATGTGATTGATTCCACGAAATTTATTTGATGGGGCTTTTAAGGCCCATTTTGAAGTCTNACTTATTATGAGAGGAATGTGATTGATTCCACGAAATTTATTTGATGGGGCTTTTAAGGCCCATTTTGAAGTCTAATTCTATATTAATTGTATAAATTATTGAATCTGTTTCTATTCCTTATAAAAATAATTTTGTGATTAAATTCCTTACATCATTAGTTGCCTTGTTCTAGAGAAGATTTTCGGAAAATTATAATGTANACTTATTATGAGAGGAATGTGATTGATTCCACGAAATTTATTTGATGGGGCTTTTAAGGCCCATTTTGAAGTCTCATTCTATATTAATTGTATAAATTATTGAATCTGTTTCTATTCCTTATAAAAGTAATTTTGTGATTAAATTCCTTACATCATTAGTTGCCTTGTTCTAGAGAAGATTTTCGGAAAATTATAATGTAGGCAGAGTCAAACATTCAATTCAATGTCGACTTTCTCAAAATATGGCAAAAAGTCTCCCCAACCAATAACAATACAACTAACCCGAGCACTCAGAAAACTTTTTGTAGTAACTTCCCGAGCTCTCGGGTTATTCGATGGATTGGGGTGGGTGAAAACTTGGATGTTTTGTCTCAGGTCTTATCAGATTAGTACTCATGTTTAACTCTGAAGATGACTGTGTACATAGTTTGTTTTTTCTTTATTTATACCATTTATTGCTTTTCAAAAATTAAACTAAAAATGAAATACTTCTGGAACTGATGTTACCGTAATCAAGAAATGGAAATTCGTTCAAATAAATTGTAATTCATATGATTAATATGTAATTGTAATGCAAATGAAAACAAGATCAACTACTTCAATTACTCAAAATTACAATTAGAGTTGTAATGTAACGCACTCGAATTCCTTGCTTTCGAATGTAATTGAAATACCATTGCCATTACGTAATGTGTAATGGTAATTATAATTAAAAAATAATAAATTAAAACTAATTCTCATTGTTCCGATTTCAGATGACTAATATTATTGTGCGACGAGTTTTTGCAGCGCCTAGTTGTTGGTAATGAGTTGTCGCACAACGAATTTTATCTAGCTAAGGCTATATTTATAACATAAAAACTAAATTTTTATACTGTTTTAAACCAAACCAGAATTATATTGAACCAGAGTATAGTATAAGTTTTAAACCATTTAACTAAACTTNTATTGCTGTGTGACGAGTTTTTGCAGCGCCTAGTTGTTGGTAATGAGTTGTCGCACAACGAATTTTATCTAGCTAAGGCTATATTTATAACATAAAAACTAAATTTTGATACTGTTTTAAACCAAACCAGAATTATATTGAACCAGAGTATAGTATAAGTTTTAAACCATTTAACTAAACTTCTCAAAATGTTATTACATACAAAGTTCATTATGTATCCAATATCTTGATTCATAATACCCCGATTCTTGAGTGTTAATAAATCTTATGCACGTTTTATTCTCACCTAATAAGTACCTATATCTATGTATTGAGTCTTTTGAGCAACTGCTCATCTAACAAAAAAAAAATTTTTTTTTACTTCATAAATTGAGTTAAATGATCCAAATTCACCTGGAGGGATTAAATGCTGAATAAGATTGTACTGTTTAACTGAGCGTGAGACTGCCTGTAGAGGGATAATGAATATCTCTTACGTCACATATAAATATATATTTCTAAGNTCTATTGAGTCTTTTGAGCAACTGCTCATCTAACAAAAAAAAAATTTTTTTTTTACTTCATAAATTGAGTTAAATGATCCAAATTCACCTGGAGGGATTAAATGCTGAATAAGATTGTACTGTTTAACTGAGCGTGAGACTGCCTGTAGAGGGATAATGAATATCTCTTACGTCACATATAAATATATATTTCTAAGGGGACATTCTATCGGGTAGCAGAGAAAGGGTCAACGGTTGTATCTTGGTCTTGATAGTTGTAGTTCGTGAGATATTTCATTGGCGAAGGGAGGAGATGAATGAGTGAGTCTCTGGAGTCCAATTGGATGGGTATAAGTGGTTCCGAAGAGTCGGGATTGGATTTGAGGAGCCTCCACAGGGAGGGTATCTTCAGCCGGATTGGGAAGACCGCAGGGGGTTTGAGGCTCCGAGTAAAAAAAAAAAATCTATACTCTGTCTTCTCCCTTCAGGGGTCCCCTTGATTAACCCTAACGAGCTAACTACCTACACAACTAATTATCAGTCACCAGTCATCCATGTCTTCCAACCCCGAAAAAAAAAATATAACCACCCGGATATACACGGACATTTACATATGAATATCTCACTCCTTCCTGGATCAGTTTCATCTTCTAATTTTCATCATCAAACATAGAAAAAAAAAATTCTTATTTCAGTTTCACTTCGGACTTAGTTCTGGTAGGCTTCAGTCAATCTTTTCTACACCTGTATAATAAAGAAACAAGAAAAATTTTTTGATAAAAACATTTCCAAATTTTATTGACTTTTGTTGTAAAAGTCAACCGATTAGTATTATATTGGTCTAAATTTAATACAAAAGGTGTTATATCCGAATACTTTATTGAAGAAGAAACTTTTAGATAAACATTAATCAGAGAGTCAATATTTGAAGAAGTGAGAAAAAAAAATATAACAATTTTGAACCAATTGTAGCCATTTGGTATTAACGAAGTTATAGGATTCATTGACCTATTACATAAAAATTTATTTTGAGCTAATGTAATTTTATTTTTTCTGATTCATATTTAAGCAGAACATTAGATGAACAATGGAGGTAGTTTTCTAATCATTTGGACTTATAGTTTATTCCCTATTGATTTTTGATAAGGTGAATTTCCATAAGTGATTGAATTGTATATTATATTAATAAGATTACAGTGGATTCACAATGGTTCTCTAATACTAATACTAACGTATAGTGGTCATAGGAAGTGAATTTTAAAACAATAGTTAACAAATAATACAAGACGCTTCTATGGTAACTGAAGGTAATTGAACTCTCGGCTATTTAAGTCACTACAGAATATCAATTTTTGTTGAGAAATTCACTCAAAATTATATATTATATATATATTTATATATATATACTTTGTCATCAATCACAGTCTGCCAAAATGAATAACACACTAATCAATTCCCAAATCCCAAATGGAAACAACCTCCTACACTCAACTTCCGGTAGTATGCGGTTACCATCAGTATATTCAAGTATTGAAAAACTTTTGGCATCTCAAGCTCAGCGTCAGCGTTCAAAAGGTAATATTTAACAAACAAACTCAAATATATACAAAAAAATATTTTTGATATGAGTTTTTTTTATTATTTATATTTATAATCATATCTATAGAATTTCTTCCAACACATTAAATACTTTGTGGTTATAATAATCGTCATGAATGTTTATAAAATTTGTTGAAATTTGTAATTTTTGTCATAAGTCGTAATCCGACGAGTAGTTTGCGGTAAAACTCAAAAAAAAAAAAGTTTATAAAGTTTGAAAACAGAAGACACTGTGAGTTTTTATAACTTTCCTAAACTTTGTTATAACTTTTAACTGGTACCACGTGGTAGTAAGAGTGACGTAGCTTTTACTCTATAAAATTCATAAAACTTGTGTCAATTTTAAAAATGATTTTGAAATACCGTCAAGTGTGGTGATTTTGGACACTAGTAATAAGTAATAAGTAATTTTTAGAAATTTCTTAAAATCACTAAACAATATGAATTTCAGATGTTCAAATGGTTAAGTCCATTCCAGATTGATTTTTCTGTTTTGTCTAGTTTTTTTATTTCCCTTATAAAATAANTGTGGTGATTTTGGACACTAGTAATAAGTAATAAGTAATTTTTAGAAATTTCTTAAAATCACTAAACAATATGAATTTCAGCTGTTCAAATGGTTAAGTCCATTCCAGATTGATTTTTCTGTTTTGTCTAGTTTTTTTATTTCCCTTATAAAATAACTCGCTGGAAAGTAACAACCAATTAAATATAACCTGAAAGTGACCAAACTCATCTCCTTGTACAATGTCACTTGACCTGACAGTAGGTGCAAAAATGTTATTATTAATAATATTTTATAAACAATTTTTGAATAGTTAAACATTAAAAAAATTTTTTTTTAAACAGAGAGTGTGGGTATAAGTGGAATAATTAGACTCAAAGAAATAATATCAAATAAGCGCCATGGCTTTAAATATAATAAATACCTCACTATATAAATTAACTCCATTTATTTCCATTTCCAATTACTAAATTTAAAAATCTACTCAAAATATTGTAAAAATCAAATAAGTCACAATTTACCAACTCCCTCAAGGCTATAACTTACAATAATAGCTGAAAATTAATATATACAACATGAATAAATTATGTTTCTAAAATNTATATAAATTAACTCCATTTATTTCCATTTCCAATTACTAAATTTAAAAATCTACTCAAAATATTGTAAAAATCAAATAAGTCACAATTTACCAATTCCCTCAAGGCTATAACTTACAATAATAGCTGAAAATTAATATATACAACATGAATAAATTATGTTTCTAAAANCTCCCTCAAGGCTATAACTTACAATAATAGCTGAAAATTAATATATACAACATGAATAAATTATGTTTCTAAAATAAGAACCAGTTATTCATATAAGGGACTGAAAAATTTCCTATTGAGAACTCATATCCCTGAAGATAATTATACATGTTTTTCAGATCCAGACTCTTGAGCCGGATATTCTTAAATCTATATAGCTAATCATTGTATAAAAATAAGTACCCCTTATATATCCATTGGTTAAGTACCATCTGCAAATGGACTGGAACAACAATTTATTCATAGTACACTGGTTTTACACACTTTGATATATCCAACTTTAGTTTCCATTCATAAACTGATTATGCTTTTGCTATACAGAAAGCTTAGAAAACGGGTAAATTAGTTTTGGTACTTTTGATTTTCTGACACTTGGTCAATTTCCATTAAGTCAATTAACAAGCACCCGCAATGGTCTAGGGAATTGAATGAATTAGTATGATGCGCTCCTTATGTTCACAAACTTGTTACAAATGCCTGGGGAATACAACAAAAAAAAAANAATGAATTAGTATGATGCGCTCCTTATGTTCACAAACTTGTTACAAATGCCTGGGGAATACAACAAAAAAAAAATTTTTTTTTATGTTAAAGTAATAATATAAACAAGGTTGTACTATGTGAAGGCTATTTGCACCATAAGGACTTTGAGACAGTTAAAAATTAAGAATTGAGCGCGTATAATTTTGAAATATNACTTTGAGACAGTTAAAAATTAAGAATTGAGCGCGTATAATTTTGAAATATAAGTTTAAGATATGTAGGATTGTAAATTTGACTCATAAAACATGAAATGCATTCTCAAATCTCAAATCTCAAAATATGTTGGCTGAGTCTACTGTATTTATCCCAAATTTATCAAATGTAGGAAGTTTTTTACTAAATTTCTAATTGTGTCTGTCAATGTGTGAGTAAATTAATGAAGATTGAGTAGAGATTGAGTTCTTTGAGTTGTATCTATGAAATTAACGGAAGTGGATAATAATAGCTGTAATGAACGGACATGGATTACATAATAGACTGAATCCATTGGGTTAGGAATAATGAATGTAAATAAAAATCTAGTCTTGAATATTGGTTGGATAAGTAGAGTGTATCATATTCTGAGTCATAGAATCTAGTCCCACTTTTGTATCAACAGAGACAATGAGAATTGAAATTGGAGGGATATTTTATAGGGAGATGACAGGGACACGTGGCAGAGAGTAGGGCGAGTGCCTATTGAGAAGGGCCCTAATTAAACCCTCGTCACTTTCCCCACGCTTTCTCTATACAAAAAAAAAATTTTTTTTCAAATGAAAAAATATATCTTTTGTTAATTTTGGTCTTATTAACTTCCTTTCCAATCTCTTTCCATTTAATTTACACTGTCTCCTGTGGTGATGAGACTTTAGAAAGTAAAAAAATAAATAAAAATATTCAATTTATTTCGTTCATTAAATATCCCATTCTTCACCTTTTCTTAATCATACCATCAAATATATTAAATAATAGTTTTTTTGATTGTTATATTAGATTTTTTTTTGATATAGCAGGTATGATTGAAACTACTCAACTTCTTCAAGTCCCTCAGATAATTCGGCCAGACACATCTACTAAGGTAAACATCATTTTAATAATTAAAATTAAAATTAAAATTTTTATTACTAGATTATAACAATGTGTTACACATTGTAGGGATTGCAATTGGCGGGGAAATTGCCCCGACAACGGGGACGGGGAAATACCCGTTTTCCCCGTCGGTCCCCCGATTTTGTTTTTTTGCATTTCACCATTCACAACAAACTAACAAACTTTTGTGAAAAAAAATAATAATTATGAAAAAAATTTTTTAAAGAAATAACAAAAAGAAAAAACACAACTTAATTCTATTATGTTGATGTTATTTTCCCCGATCGGGGATCCCCGGCGTTTCCAGGGAATCTATTTCCCCGAAATCCCCGATTCCCTGATCGGGGACGGTCTTCAATTGCAATCCCTAAATGTGTAGTAGTTAGAGATACTATAAACCAACCGTTTATAGATTTGTGTAGAAAATCCTATGTATCTTTATAACAATGTGTTTTAAGTTCTTGAGGCTCGACTTTTTTCTCTTTATCCAAGTCTTCGATGGGATTATGTAATGAAAGTTAGGGTGGATAACGCCAAAACATCGGAAATTTAATGTAAACTTTTCGTAAATCAAAACAATAATTGTAATAATCTGTTGTAACCAAACGATTTGTATCAATTCTTAAATTTGGTGACTACGACATAGAAAAACAACAACGTAAACAATTATTGAAGGTTTTCTACCTTATATATAAAAACTTGGTCTACTCTGTATATGTATCAAGTCTCTAACGATCACTAGGAAAGAAGTTATGAGTTTTTGAAAGTTGAAAATCTTAGACATTTTTTTAAGACGATGTACTAACTTAAGAAATGGGCATGTTTCAAAAGAATATCCAACAAATTCAGTATTTAAAACATTATAACTTCTGAAACATTGATGGTAGAGAGTTGATTTTTTCAACTTTGTATCCTACTTTTCAATGGTCTTTCTGAAATTGAAAAGTGTTTCCCCTGAAAAAATTTAAACTAACTGCTTTATCTACGAAAAAAAAAGCTATCCACTTTTCCCCAGCAAAGATCATGGGACAAAAGTAGCTTCCAGCGTTCTTAAAAACCTGTGGACCACTGTATGTCAGAATTTGTTCTACAGTGCAACCATCATTATAAGAACGATTGAAGCTATTTTGGTCTCATTGCTAGGGAACCAGGTTAGTTTAAATTTTTTCTTTCTGGAGAAACACTTTTCAGTTTCAGAAAGACCATTGAAAAGTAGGATACGAAGTTTAAAAAATCAAGTCACTAGAACCAATGGTTCACAAGTTTTAATTTTTTGAAATTTGAAATTTTTTAGATATTCTTTCAAAACACTCAACTCTTTGTATATCGTCTCAAAATAATATCCAAAAATTTCAATTTTCAAAAAATCATATCTTGTAAAACATTGATGCTAAAGACTTGATTTTTTAAACTTCGTATCCTACTTTTCAATGGTCTTTCAGAAACTGAAAANTTAGAAAGTAAAAAAATAAATAAAAATATTCAATTTATTTCGTTCATTAAATATCCCATTCTTCACCTTTTCTTTTAATCATACCATCAAATATATTAAATAATATTTTTTTTGATTGTATATAGATTTTTTTTGATATAGCAGGTATGATTGAAACTACTCAACTCCTTCAAGTCCCTCAGATAATTCGGCCAGACACATCTACTAAGGTAAACACCATTTTAATAATTAAAATTAAAATTAAAATTTTTATTACTAGATTATAACAATGTGTAATAGTTAGAGATACTATAAACCAACCGTTTATAGACTTGTGTAGAAAATCCTATCTTTATAACAATGTGTTTTAAGTTGTTGAGGCTCGACTTTTTTCTCTTTATCCAAGTCTTCGATGGGATTATGTAATGAAAGTTAGGGTGGATAACGCCAAAGCATCGGAAATTTAATGTAAACTTTTCGTAAATCAAAACAATAATTGTAATAATCTGTTGTAACCAAACGATTTGTATCAATTCTTAAATTCGGTGACTACGACATAGAAAAACAATAACGTAAACAATTATTGAAGGTTTTCTATCTTATATATAAAAACTTGGTCTACTCTGTATATGTATCAAGTCTCTAACGATCACTAGGAAAGAAGTTATGATTTTTTGAAAGTTGAAAATCTTAGACATTTTTTTAAGACGATGTACTAACTTAAGAAATGGGCATGTTTGAAAAGAATATCCAACAAATTCAGTATTTAAAACATTATAACTTCTGAAACATTGATGGTAGAGAGTTGATTTTTTCAACTTTGTATCCTACTTTTCAATGGTCTTTCTGAAATTGAAAAGTGTTTCCCCTGAAAAAATTTAAACTAACTGCTTTATCTACGAAAAAAAAAAAGCTATCCACATTTTTCCCAGCAAAGATCATGGGACAAAAGTAGCTTTCAGCGTTCTTAAAAACCTGTGGACCACTGTATGTCAGAATTTGTTCTACAGTACAACCATCATTATAAGAAAGATTGAAGCTATTTTGGTCTCATTGCTAGGGAACCAGGTTAGTTTAAATTTTTTCTTTCTGGAGAAACACTTTTNGATTGAAGCTATTTTGGTCTCATTGCTAGGGAACCAGGTTAGTTTAAATTTTTTCTTTCTGGAGAAACACTTTTCAGTTTCAGAAAGACCATTGAAAAGTAGGATACGAAGTTTAAAAAATCAAGTCACTAGAACCAATGGTTCACAAGTTTTNATTGAAAAGTAGGATACGAAGTTTAAAAAATCAAGTCACTAGAACCAATGGTTCACAAGTTTTAATTTTTTGAAATTTGAAATTTTTTAGATATTCTTTCAAAACACTCAACTCTTTGTATATCGTCTCAAAATAACATCCAAAAATTTCAATTTTCAAAAAATCATATCTTGTGAAACATTGATGCTAAAGACTTGATTTTTTAAACTTCGTATCCTACTTTTCAATGGTCTTTCAGAAACTGAAAANGAAACATTGATGCTAAAGACTTGATTTTTTAAACTTCGTATCCTACTTTTCAATGGTCTTTCAGAAACTGAAAAGTGTTCCCCCCTAAAAAATTTAAACTAACTGCTTTCTCTGCGAAAAAAAAGCTTCCCCATCAAAAGGAAATGGGACAAAAGTAACATCCAACAGTCTTATAAACCCTGGTTGCACTGTATTACTACTAAACATTAATCACAACATTAATAGAAATTGGTAATTTTCTAACAATATTTTACTTCAATAATTTACTTCTTGTTATAGTACATTGAATGAAACCTATTGAAATCTTATTTAATAATTTATGTGAAAAAATATACATTTGCATCTGAGATATGTCTCAGTATTCATTCTATTTGTATTACCAATTAATTACTTCGGTGTATTGAATTGATTTTTCACAGAAAGTGTTTTATAAATTATATGCATTGACTTGCACTGGAATCATCCAAATCTTTTACTAATTATAATTTTTCTTAATTATTTTTCCCAGGACCAATTTCGAAATTTGTCTCACAGAGCTTCAAGTTGTTCTAGTAATTCAGATACAGGTGATGGAGAAGAAGATGGTATGTTACATCCAAATTTAGAAGAAGATGAAGAAAACGGAGATTACTTGGTACAAAAGAAACGGAAGTCAGAGACAACGGGATTGGGTGGTACTGATTTTGTACATGGTGGTGGTTCAGAATCCGAACCGGAAATTGGTAGCAACAGTAGTAAGGAACGACCAAAGTTCCGAAGAAGTCGAACAACTTTTACCACCCTCCAATTACATCAACTTGAACTAGCTTTTGAGAAGACGCAGTATCCGGATGTATTTACAAGGGAAGAACTTGCTGCTAGGTTGGTTTTGAGTGAAGCACGTGTTCAAGTAAGCTCAACAATTAACAACATTTGAGTTATACCGTAAAATATATTATTAAACTACTAAGCTCTTGAATCTAGGATCTTACATTTTATTCAATAACTCACCTGGGAATATTGAAAAATTAAAATTTTGGAGTAATTATTCTACAGTCCAACCATAAACTATGTTTCATAGGGAAGAGATTATTGTCCCATGTATTTTTGCTGGAGAAAGCAGTAAGCTTTCTTTTGCTGGAAAAAATATTAGTTTTAATTTTTTTGGGGGAAACACTATATAATTTCAGAAAGACCAATGAAAAGTAGAATACAAAGTTGAAAAAATCAAGTCTCTACTATCAATGTATCAGAAGTTATGGTTTTTTGNTCTACTATCAATGTATCAGAAGTTATGGTTTTTTGAAAATTGAAATTTTTGAATCTTCTTTTGAAACGTCCATCTTTTATTGTTAGTACATCGTCTCAAAATAACATCTAAGAATTTCAATTTTTAAAAAATCATAACTTTTGTTCTAGTGATCGTGGAGAAATGATTTTTTTACTTTATTTTTCTATTTTTGGATGATCTTTCTGAAACTGCTAAAACTTTTCCCGAAAAAAATTTCAGTCAAAATGCTTTTTCACTATTNGAAAATTGAAATTTTTGAATCTTCTTTTGAAACGTCCATCTTTTATTGTTAGTACATCGTCTCAAAATAACATCCAAGAATTTCAATTTTAAAAAAATCATAACTTTTGTTCTAGTGATCGTGGAGAAATGATTTTTTTACTTTATTTTTCTACTTTTGGATGATCTTTCTGAAACTGCTAAAACTTTTCCCGAAAAAAATTTCAGTCAAAATGCTTTTTCACTATTNTTTTTGGATGATCTTTCTGAAACTGCTAAAACTTTTCCCGAAAAAAATTTCAGTCAAAATGCTTTTTCACTATTAATTACAAACGGACTGTTTTTTCCAGCATAGGGCACGGGACTTAAAGTCTCTTTCAATAGCCTTTGAAAATTGTAGTCACACTGTACAATCACAAGTCCACCACGATTTAGCAATATAATGCCACTGTAAATTACTTTCCTAATTTAATATATTTTAAATTTTTGTTTCCATCAATATTTGAGTAAATCAAATATATACAGTGGGCGTCGTTTTGATTTGAGTATTAAACTTTGCAGTATTAAACTGTTAGAAAGTTGAGAGGAAGTCTATGATGAATCTATCAAGCTTGTATTTCTAATACTAACATGTATAATGCATACATATAATATTTATAATATTTATAATATGTATAATATTTATATTTAATTAATATTAATCCTTTCAATTAGTATAACTCTTCCAATATTAGCAGAACAAATGAATCAATTTTTATCTGTTAAAATTAACAAGCGGATTCTAGATTTAATACAAAATTCTAATAGTTTATTGCAAGTCCCAATAGGCGAGAATTGAATAGTAATCCGGTATACTTTTAGAGTATTTGCAGTAACTACACACATAATTTTATACTTCTTTTACAGAAAAATTAATATTAGCTTTACAAATCTATACATTTTTATTAATACTAACTAATGTAAAGTTTTTAAAAGGTATTGCGAAGATAGGTAAACTGTAACAATAACATTGAAGAAAAACGGATGATTAGAGAAATCCATTTTTGAAAAGGATCCTGTAAGAATCAGAAATGAAGTTATATTATTTCGGAAGTTCTTTAGAAATTTTTACTGATTAAATCTCTTAGAAGTAGAAAATGATCAGCTAGTTAATGGAGCTTGTATAGAAATTTTTTTTTTCTTTTTTTTTTTGAAATGTATCCAATGTCTCCGTTGCCTTTGACAAAAATGACAATAATCACTCAAATTCGTCCATGCATTTTTCCTTTTTTCTTATTATCTTTCATCTTCTTTAAAATAGGAACTCAACGGATGAATTCATTGTAACGAAGAAATCGCTCTTTTTAAAAAACGAAAGTAATGAAGTTTGATCCTTTTTTAATACTCTTCACTTGGGTTTTTTTTTCTCTACCTGAATAAATTTTTTACGAAGCGATAGCTTATTAACTCATTTTTAGACTAAAAAAAACCTAAAAAAAAGACATTTTTTTTCTCTTAAAAAAAATCTGTTTCCTTTTACATTCCGTAACTTTAGATGGAACAAAAGAAGAAAATTTAATATCCGACGATCTATAAATAAATCATAAAAAACCTTCATCTTCTAAAATTTAAATTTAATTTTTCACTCTTATAATATCCTTCCTTCATTTGAATTTAATCAAAAATTAATAGAAAAAAAAAATTGTTTTTGAGATAAAATTTTGAGCTCTTCAACAAACTAGGTTAAAATTAATACTATTTGTAAACAAAGAGTATAAACTTTTAATTATTATTTTTATTTATTTTAAACTTTATTAAAGTATTATAAAATATTTAAAAAAAGAATTAGAAAAGAGTCTCAAGTTTCTTCACTTTCACCGCACATGGAAAAAGTTGTAGTTTTGTGACANTTTGAATTTAATCAAAAATTAATAGAAAAAAAAAATTGTTTTTGAGATAAAATTTTGAGCTCTTCAACAAACTACGTTAAAATTAATACTATTTGTAAACAAAGAGTATAAACTTTTAATTATTATTTTTATTTATTTTAAACTTTATTAAAGTATTATAAAATATTTGAAAAAAGAATTAGAAAAGAGTCTCAAGTTTCTTCACTTTCACCGCACATGGAAAAAGTTGTAGTTTTGTGACAAAATTTAATTAAATTTTCTAAACAGCTTCAAACTATGAGACAACCTCTCTCTCTCTCTGTCTCTCTCTCGTCTCAACAACTTAATTAAATTTAATTGTGTAATTACTCAACCTAAACATCTCCTCTAGGGAATTAAGTGTGGTAAAAGACTCAAGTCAAACTTTAATAATTTCCAAATTGTTAAATTAAGAGAAAGTTGTAGAGTTGAGAGAGAGTGGAAGGGAGTGTGTTGTAATTGTTTTTTTTTTAATTTTCTTATTCCAAATATAAGTTTCTGGTCCACTTGTCACAGTCTCTCTTTTATCAACAACAAGAACTCTTATTTAGTAGTGTTTAGTAGGTATTCTTACTCTCTCTTCATCTCTTATGTTGAGAAAGTGATGTGGAAGAAATAAAGAGTAAAATGGGGTAATTTGGTCTCATTTTAGAGGAGCGATTGCCTCGAGTGTTTTCCTCAAATAATTGCTTTTCTCTTCTCTCTCTTTCTCTCTTTCCAACAATTTGAGTTCTACCCAACAAAAGAGAAAGTCAAATTAGACTTATACACTTTACAATTTTATTACAACTGACTGAATCAAAATGTCCATAGAGTTAATTTTGAGACTAATTTGCTTTGTTAGGGATTTCAAGGCGTACAAATCCTCTTGCGCCTGTGCAAAACACGAGGAACAAAAGGATTAGAAATTTCAAAAGGGTTTTTTTCTTCCTTTTTCTATTGTTTGACAATCCCTTCGTAGTTCCATTGGGCTCATTATCCACATAATTACATTCTTTTGTATGGTTCTTAAGAGAAAATTCAGAGGATTAGACAGATTAGTATTCAAAATTACTCTATTCAAAATGAGTTTAGTCAAAATTAGGTTGAAATTTTGTAGTACTAAATTACTAAAATTTAGTAATGANATTCAGAGGATTAGACAGATTAGTATTCAAAATTACTCTATTCAAAATGAGTTTAGTCAAAATTAGGTTGAAATTGTGTAGTACTAAATTACTAAAATTTAGTAATGATTTTTTTTTGAATTTAGAGTCAGATTCAATATGTAAGCTTTCCAGGTGTCCGCGGTTTACTATTATTGATACTTTGTAAAAGTATAAAGTTTGGTATAACAATGAAATGAGACAATTAACAATAATAAGTAATGATATGTAATAGTTGTGAGATAACAATGAAAGTGGACGCCTTGTGAGTTGTGGGAGATTTTTATATTGTTTAGTTCAGTATTCATGAAATGGTTTTTTAGATTGTAAAATGAGAAGGTTTGTTTGAAAATAATGTTATTCGATACAAACGATTTTACCGCATATGGTCTAACTGTATGATAGGTTGAGGACAGTCCCCTTGTGTGTACGACTTTGTATCTATTATTTTGAACTTTAATCTTTTATTTTCAATTGGTTATTATTTTTTTTTTAAAGGTTTGGTTTCAAAACCGCCGGGCCAAATGGCGGAAACGTGAAAAAAGTCTTGGGGGAATTGGTCATCGGACAGATCTTGAATCACCATCGGCCATATTTTCAAACCCACCAACATCATTCGGTGGATTTCCATTCGTTGGGTCAAATATTGACCTTTCAACCAATCACCACCATCATCATCAACAGATCCATCATTCACCTCACCAACAAACATTTCCAAACTCACCACTAGGTGGACTCAATGAATTTCTTTGGACAACTCATTTGGGTCTACCTCCAGGAGCTCTTTATAGTCCAACTTTTCTTTCAGTATTTCCAGCAATTGCTGCCCAAATTCAAGCAAATCAGAGTAATAATGGACTCAGTAGTCTTCCTTGGGGTAATAAATTAACACAAGCTTCTTCAGCTCTCTTTGCAGAATCTGCTGCATCCATGTTAGCCAATAACTCAGGAGTTATGTTTCCTTTTGACCTCTCACGACATGGAACTGGAGATAGACAATCAACAACTTCCCCAGTTGAATTGAGACTAAATTCAAGTCCAAATAATTCAACATCAAGTCCACATTCATACTCATCCTCACCTAAACCCAATTATCAACAACAGAGTAAAAGTGACAGTGAAGCTATGGATTTAGCTATAAGGAACACACTCATCAGTAAAAGTTCATATAACCCTCTTCGTGAAACTTTTACCAAAGAGAAAAGTATATTGTTACTAAGAGAAAAAGCAAAATCAGTTACTGATAGTACAGAAATTGATGATATGGAAACATCACAATTATCTTCAAATTATGTTACAACTCGTCATTAAATTTAAAAAATAGTTCTACGTTACTGTTCATTGTAAATAGTAAAAACCAATCTTTTTAAGGTGGGAATTGTAAGATTGAAAACTAAAGTCACAAACTTGTAATCAACAGAATAACCTGAATTCATTTGCAGCTACATCTACATTTATTTAAAGTATTAAAAGTAAGTTAGGTTGTTTCAATAATAATAATTTATAATCATTAATATAATAGAAGAATTTTCCAATTTTTAGTAGGAGTAAAATTTATTTAAAGTGAGGACAACGGAATAACTTTTTGCAATATTTTTGTGACAAATTAATAATCATGTTGGTAACAGGAAATTACAATTATAAGGAAGCAGTAACTGGTTTTTTTTTGTTGTTTGTTTTTTTCGGTAATTTAAAAAATTAGGTCATGGGGAAAGAAAATGAAAGCCCCGGGGGTTACTTTCAAACTTTAAAGAGATTACTTTAGATTGGTTATTTTTTGCAGAGTAAATCCTACCTAAAATTAATATTCAATCTTATTTTAAAATAAAGTCAGGTGAATACATATTTACACTCGTTTATTGAATTCAAAATTGTAAATTGAATTGTTCTTCTCCATGAAAGAGATTGAGTGAGTTTGAGTCAATTCCAATTCAAATAAAAGAAGTTCAAATTGATTTTTGTCCCACGGATTTCCTTTTTTTTTACGTAAAGTATGGGTAGAAAGTCTATTGAAAGAAAAGAAAGATGTAATCCAA
The DNA here is from genome assembly GCA_002738285.1 of Holacanthella duospinosa. Lineage (NCBI taxonomy): Eukaryota > Metazoa > Arthropoda > Collembola > Poduromorpha > Neanuridae > Holacanthella > Holacanthella duospinosa. The sequence goes on along the minus strand of NIPM01000246.1, from coordinate 158,587 downwards.
ATGAAGGATGTCAGAGGTACATTATTAAATCTATTCGGAAATAATAGGACTCAATGTCAGCCCTACAGGACCGCAAAATAAACAGAAATTCCCCACAACTCTTCATTTTGTTTACATTTGAAAACCAACATTTTTATTGAAGTCAGAGAAAATTGCTTTCTCAGAGCCTCAGGCTTACGCACCAATATTCCTATTTTCAATGACACAATCTATGCTTTCACTTGGTCTCAATCAACTAAGAAAGAAAATTCGATGAGCACCAGAATCAAATTTAATTATTTAGAACAAATTTATCAGACTCGAGGATATTTTCACACTAAAGATCGATTTGGAAGTTCGATCCGTCAATTGGTTGAACGAAAAAACCCAAATAAAATGACGTTTAATTTGTAATACTACTTAATTCTGTAATTCAAGAGCCAAGTGGTAAAGTACAGGATTATCCAAACTCTTTTACCTCCACAATCTCTTGCAGAATTGCATGATTTTTAAAGAATAGAGTAGAAAAAGTAAAAAATTTGTAAACTAAAAATTTTCATTTGCTGAATTATGCTGAATAATACCGTAACAACCAAATGCTCAATAGTGCACCATGCCACTATAGTGGCATGATCTCTAATTATAGCAAAGTTCTCAATAGTAGCATAATACTGAATTGAGTCTATTGCGCTAAGTTGTAATCAAAAGAAAATACAGAGTAAACTAAAAACAGAAGCCTTGAAACAATNATGCCACTATAGTGGCATGATCTCTAATTATAGCAAAGTTCTCAATAGTAGCATAATACTGAATTGAGTCTATTGTAATCAAAAGAAAATACAGAGTAAACTAAAAACAGAAGCCTTGAAACACTACATTGATTAGGTAAGTTGACAAGGCTGAGGAATTCTTTAGCATGAATTAAAACATGTTTGATATGTTGTTTTAGATACAGAGCGTTATTTGGAAAATGGTAATGGAGATCCTCTTATGGAGAGTGACGTTAAGTTTGGAAATACTGAGAAGAGGATCAAACTTTTAGCGTCATTCCCTGTATGAGCATCTCCATTATAACGCTCTGTAGACATGAACATTTTAACAAAAGATTTCAATGTGGACAATTTTCAAATTATTGGTAAAGTAGGAATTAGTAAGCATAACCCATATAGTGGCATGATCTGAAATAGTATCATGGTCTTGGAGCTCTGAATTAGACTAGTAGCATGGTGCTACTAATAGGGTTTTTACGGTATACTTTATTTTTCAAAATTTATTGTCTTTTGTTAGTTTTCAATTCAACGTTTTTTTTTNTAGGGTTTTTACGGTATACTTTATTTTTCAAAATTTATTGTCTTTTGTTAGTTTTCAATTCAACGTTTTTTTTTGTAATTTTCTCAGCTACCTTCAACTAATGTTCTCACTGGCTATCACTTTGAAGCGAGCTAGATTTCCTAAAAAATTTTATTTTAATCTGTCACTAGGATTCAAGGATGTGGGTGAACTCATAGAGTGAGTATACATGAGACCTCTATAAGAGAAACAGGGTAGTAAACTTCAANTAGGGTTTTTACGGTATACTTTATTTTTCAAAATTTATTGTCTTTTGTTAGTTTTCAATTCAACGTTTTTTTTTTGTAATTTTCTCAGCTACCTTCAACTAATGTTCTCACTGGCTATCACTTTGAAGCGAGCTAGATTTCCTAAAAATTTTTATTTTAATCTGTCACTAGGATGCAAGGATGTGGGTGAACTCATAGAGTGAGTATACATGAGACCTCTATAAGAGAAACAGGGTAGTAAACTTCAAAAAATAATTTAAAGTCCTCACGGGAGATGGACAACTTTGCTTATTTGGTTTGTTTTGTGAATTTATTTTCGTGTCAAGGTCATCATTAATTAAAGTGTTAATATGATCTAACACGTCTGCTAGTATCAGGACTAATTAAACTTAATTATGAATGCTTTAATTGTGTCACTCAGCATCTTTTTAAGAGACAAATGAACTCATCCAAGTCTTATTTAATTAGTTGTCATTCGTATGTTTTGGTTAAGTTGTATCTTGTAAGTAATGTGTTTTTAGTTACTTTTAGCGACATTATTATGAGTCTTTACTTTGCCTCTCTGCCATGACACTCCAATTCCAAATTGGCTAATCGGAGTTTAAAATGTAAAAAATGGGATTCAATTATTACGTTTCATTTCGTTACAACTATTCTGATAAATTTGAAATTAGGCACGGGTGTGTAGAATGGACTTAGAAAATTTTTATGACTGTTTCAAAAAATTTATTTATTTATTTATTTATTGCTAATGGTGGTGAACTAAATTAACAGTCGGTATTCCACCAAAAATNAGAGAATGTATTTTCCATTGTTTTCCAAAATAGTCATAAACAAAATTTTTATGACTGTTTGAAAAAATTTATTTATTTATTTATTTATTGCTAATGGTGGTGAACTAAATTAACAGTCGGTATTCCACCAAAAATTTTAGAATTAATTTGAAACTCTGAGTTATCAATTTTGCTTTAGAAAGCGGAGTTGAACTTTATTTGTACAGTAAAGAGTTACGTTGCAATAAATAATTTACATTTTATTGTCGTTCTGAGCAAAAATTCACATGCTAAAAGAATATCACCTATTTGAGATCCGGTTACTATTTTTTTGTGAAAGGCTTTCTCCCAACGAGTCTCCCAATTTTATTCTAAAATCATGCTTCAATCAAATAATACTGATCAAATGCTATATTGTAATAATAACTAGTAAAATACACTAGATGTCGTGGTAATTATTTTCTCGGGTACAAAAATGTTGACTTTAGTTAGACCAATAAGAGAATTCGTCCGACAACACATATACAGTGAAGTCCGGGTATGAAAGTTTTCAGGCTATTAAGTAGTCCGGCTATACTGAACTTTCGGCCTTAGTGAACCGATTCTACCTGTCCCGAGAGTCATTTTGTCCGGTTATAGTGAACACGCATGAAATGTGTCTGAATTCTTCTTTATTGTTCTATGCCCATCTATGCACACGACTATGATGGAACCTCAGAGTGGGTTTTAGTTAATACACTGAAGTTTAAAAGTCAAATGCAGCCACGAAACATATTCGCTGTTGCTTAGAAGAACTCTATCTGCTGGGGAGAAGTTCATGGAACGTGTCATTTTGTTATTGTACCCAAATGTGACTAGATCAGTGTTCGGCATCCCCTCTTTCTCGTCCCCGTCCGGACGGGTTTGGACGGAGACGAGGACCCTTTCTTCTCTCAAAAGACGGGGACGGGACGGGGGCGGGTGAGTCGAATTTTTGAGAAAGACGGGGACGGGACGGGGATGGGTGAGTTGATTATTTTGGAAAGACGGGGACGGGACGGGTGAGTCGAATTTTTGAGAAAGACGGGGATGGGACGGGGACGGGTGAGGATGTTTAGTATGAAACATGGGTAAGACGGTTTTTTACGAAAGACGGGGACAAGACGGGGACGGGTGAAGACATTTCTTTTTAAAAGACGGGTGTTATTCAGGCACAGACTTCCAACTTAGCTTCATTGGAACTCGAAATTTCAATTATTAGAGCCCACTAATATAAACGTTTCGATTTTGATTTGGAGAGCTTAGAATGTTATTGGTTCCAATTTCGAGGATGAAACTTTATCGGTTTCGATTTCCAGAGTCTGAAAAGTCATATAGGGTTCGATTTCGTTCGACTGAAAAGGTATGAGTTTCTAGTTCTATTGTCTAGTTTTGGATTTCTATTTGTATGGAAATTGAAGTTTGATTTTCGAAATCATCTTGCTATTCGAAATAGAAATGAAAATCGAAACCGAAATCAACTTTGCCTATCGAATCTAAATTGAAATTCATTTTTTTGTACAATTCAAAATCGAAATTCAAATCTAGCCAATACGAAATCAAAATCAAACTCCATATAGTTTTGACTTGAAATTAAAATCGAAATTTATAATTGAAGCTGATCCAAATAGAAATTTATAATTGCAAGGAGCTCAAAATCGAAATTTTGATTTCGAAAATAGGCAAAAAGCACAATTTCAATTTAGTACACTAAAATCCATAATTACGGTACGGGTAGAAAATTTTTTTTCATAGGACAGGGACGGGACGGGGACGGGGAACCTTTTATTATGAGAAGACGGGGAAGGGACGGGACGGGGAAAAATTTTTTTAAGCAAAGACGGGGATGGGACGGGACGGGGGAAAATTTTTTTAAGCTAAACGAGGATGGGACGGGGGAAAAATTTTTTAAACAAAGACGGGGACGGGACGGGGACGGGTGACTGGGGTGTCGAACACTGGACTAGATACGAAAAGTAGAACCCAATTATTGTAGCAATATTTCTAAACTCACGATGCTTTAAAAGTAATTAAAAGAACAACTAGTGACTGAAGTCGAGTCAATTATTTAGGCTCCATAAAAACAAAGTTAGTCCATATTTAGATAAACTCTCTAAAGCTTGAGCTTCTGAACCTCATTGTCCCTTCCAACTGGATCAAATCAGAGAAAAAAATTCGACTACACATCTCGTTATTTAATACTGGGCAAAATACTGGTTTGTGGTACCAGTATAGCGTTCTTCGTTGTTTTGATTGAGGATATTTAGACAAAGCTAATTTGAAATTTCAGAATGTCAGAGAAGATGATGACATTAAGAAGAGCACTCGCTCGAATATCGGAGTTCTAGCTAATTGTTTCGGTGATTGGCACTTTGCGACAGATGAAGAAGAGCAGCAAGTTCCAGCAGCATCTTCGAATTTTTGACAGGCGTCTGGAGGAGTCTAGCAGCAAAGCACAATACCTTTTCACTCAACAGTAGAAGGAGATGGCGAGGATGATGTGAGACACATCACCACCCGATAGTCAACTTCATCAATCATTCGCCGTCGACAGATGATTTCGATTCACATGAAGCAGAGATAATTGGACTTGGTAGAGGAGGGACTCCTTGTCGACCAGCAGCAATAGATAGTCCTCTTGGATGAAGAGGAAGAGCATGAAAACATTGTTCCCACTGATTTTATTTCAGAATAACTATTTCCATCAAAGTTAGCCCTCTTGAAATTTTGTCGCAAAAAGAACCAAGAGATTTCGTTTTTCGGAAACGACGAAACACATTGTTTTCATTTTTGGAACAAAGAAACCTTGTACCACCAATGAAGCAAGCGAAAGGTTCAAATGTCAGCGCAATCTTACAACTCTTGCTTACTTTAACAAAAAAGGTTTGGGGAGCTGGTTTGCGTCAAGAGTAGCAACTCCTTCGTCTTTGTTATATTTTTCGGACAAATCAGTCCACGCCTTGTATTTTTGTACGTATTGATTTGAAATCCGATGACTTATTTTCAATTTCCTTGAGTCGTTTCTTTACCAATTCTGTCAAGTAGCTCTCTTCTTAAGTCGTGCAACTACATATTTTAGGCATGTTAACTAAACGTTAATTAATGTTACACTTTGCGTAAGTACACTAAAAGTACACTGATGTTTCTTTGTCGTTCCCGTTTTACTAAAAACTTTCCCGTATTCGAAAGTACAGTTTTCGAGGTTATTAAAATTTGGTGTCATTCAAATAAACTTCATCTCAAGCATAACTTGAGCTTGNTTCCGTTTTACTAAAAACTTTCCCGTATTTGAAAGTACAGTTTTCGAGGTTATTAAAATTTGGTGTCATTCAAATAAACTTCATCTCAAGCATAACTTGAGCTNAAACCTTGTACCACCAATGAAGCAAGCGAAAGGTTCAAATGTCAGCGCAATCTTACAACTCTTGCTTACTTTAAGAAAAAAGGTTTGGGGAGCTGGTTTGCGTCAAGAGTAGCAACTCCTTCGTCTTTGTTATATTTTTCGGACAAATCAGTCCACGCCGTGTATTTTTGTACGTATTGATTTGAAATCCGATGACTTATTTTCAATTTCCTTGAGTCGTTTCTTTACCAATTCTGTCAAGTAGCTCTCTTCTTAAGTCGTGCAACTACATATTTTAGGCATGTTAACTAAACGTTAATTAATGTTACACTTTGCGTAAGTACACTAAAAGTACACTGATGTTTCTTTGTCGTTCCCGTTTTACTAAAAACTTTCCCGTATTCGAAAGTACAGTTTTCGAGGTTATTAAAATTTGGTGTCATTCAAATAAACTTCATCTCAAGCATAACTTGAGCTTGACTTCAGCTCTCCTCATGCCAAGCTTGGCTCGAGTTCAGTTTATCAAGGTTGAGGTCAAGTTAATTGTGAGAATGACAAATGCCAAGTTCGACTCAAGTCGCACTTGACAAAGTCCGACTTGAGCAGGGCTTCAGTTAAAAAACAAGAATACGGCCGTTGAGTCCTGACTAACTAATTTCACTTTTATGTGTACTTAATTTTATGTACTTAATTTTAGTACGTAATTTCACTTTTATTATTAAATCAAACGGAGAATGCAGCGTTGTAGATCTACTTCTCAAAATTTCTGTCCTAGCTAGGGAAGTCGCTTCTTTTAAGGTTCTAGATTGGACTGACTCGCATCATTTTCCATTAGTTTTCCTTGAAGGCGCCGTATCCAGGCCCAACTACTCGTGTCAAATTCTCAAAACCAAAACTCGCTATCCCCGTTAAACAACCCGAACTTTATGAATTTGTCAAATCACTCAAATTGAAATTAAGTAATTCCCCGATTGAATTCATCGACGTGGAAATCTCTGGTAATTTAATACTCTGCAATTGTTGACACCTGCAAAGACCTCAAGTTATTCAAATATTCAAAACCACAGGAAAACCGCCCTAACCATGATTGCAAAATACTTAAATACAACAAAAATCGCTCGCTGAGGCTTTTAAGTAGGACTACTGACAGTGGAAGGATGAAACAGCTTGCTAAAGAATATATTGATAGCAACAAAAAATACGCAATTATTACTAACCAGAAAAAGAATAACTTTATTTCTCAAGTTTCTCTGCAGCTACACAAATCTTGCAACCCGTCCAAGTTTTGGAAACCGGTAAAATATTTCGGACGCACCTCAGAACCCACAAACAACATATCGGCAATTCAATGGCATCGGCATTTCAGCAGTGTGTTCAANGTTACACAAATCTTGCAACCCGTCCAAGTTTTGGAAACCGGTAAAATATTTTGGACGCACCTCAGAACCCACAAACAACATATCGGCATTTCAGCAGTGTGTTCAATCCCGAAAACCTCGAATCGAAAAAATCCGCGTACTCCGAAGGCGTAAATGTCACCGTCCCAATCGTAGACAGGGAATTCAATGCTCTCGAGACACACAAGGTCATCAAATCGCTGAAATTTGGAAAAGCACCTGGTGAAGATCTAATACCGAACATTGTATGGAAGGTAAGTTCGCCGGTCCTTTTACTATACTTATCCAGCCTTTCCCAACTATGTGTATTGATTCAGGGAAAGTGTCCGTTCAATGGTGCAATGCGTCAATTTGTCCGTTACTTAAAAAGAGTCCAAGAAAAGTCCCCGGGAATTACCGTATTATCATCTCTACTGAGCAACACACTCAATTTTTTTACTAAAATTCTAAATAGTAGGCTGGTGGAGTGGATAACCAAACACAACTGAGTTTCAGGCAGGTTACGGAAGGAAAAATCTTTCGTTGACCATGTTTTTACTCTCATGTCTATGGCACAGATTCAACTCCTCAAAGAAAAGAAATTATATGTTTGCTTCGCTGATCTTTCCAAGAATTTGATATTCCATACCACACCCTCTTATGGGAGGTTCTTAAAAACACAGGGTTGTCCACTAAATTCATCCGTGTATTCAAATATATATACAAGAATGCAGATGCGAAGATTGCCACTTCATACGGTTTAACGAAGAGAATAAATATCATGAAAGGACTCCTTCAAGGAGAATCTGCAAGTCCCACTCTCTTTAACCTCTTTATAGAGGGATTGGTGAATATATTTAATAGATGTCTTTTTGCCGGTTTTCGCTTCTGATCTGTACACTTGCTTCTTTATGCGTACGATTTAGGTCTCGTTGCTCAGTCACGAGAACTCCTCCAACAGAAGATGAATCTCACTGCTAATTTCTTTCACTTACGAGGTCTCCAGGTCGATTTTTCTAAAACAAAAGTACTTATGATACGGAGTTCTGGAAGGGAGAGAAAAGAATACAAGTTCTCCTGGAGAGATAACCCAGTACACACTTCGAAATCTTATATGTACCTCGGCATAATTTTCCAATCGAATGGGTCTTTCAACCTCCACTCTAAATCGGCTATTGTTAAAGGTATTGCCGCACAAGGCACGTATTTTGCACACTAGGCAGTATGAAAACCCTCGACTTGCATACTTCGTAATTTCTCTTAAATTTCATTGTCAAATCAACTACCTTGTACGGCTCAAGTATGTGGGGATCACAACACGCAAATGAATTAGAAAGGATTCAACAGCAATACTATATGAGACTCCTTCATCTCCCTTTCAGCACACCCTGATATTTTGTTCGTTTAGAGACAGGCTGCCTTCCATTAAGCTTTGATATATTCAGCTTTACTATTTCTCTATGGTTGAAACTTCTGCCAGTTAACGATTCGAACCTTCTTCTAAATGCGTATATAGAACATCGAAAAACCTCATATAGACATCAAATTAAAAACGTTGGTGTTTGCAGTTGAAAAGTAAGCTGAAATCTAAAGATATACTTCAAATTTGCACAGCAATTCTACACTATTCTACACTATCATCAAATAAAATTCTCTGAAATCCACGAACCATTTCTTTTAATCAAATTTCCTCTTCAATGGAGACATGCATCTTTCAAATTCGGCTAAATTCCAACTCCTGTCTACAAGAAAAGAAAATGGTTTAAAAAGGGACTTTTTGGTGAGGAATGCAAATACTGTGGAGAACAACTTTCTTTCATGATATTTGAAATGCACTGGCACATCTCACATTCGACTGAATTACTTTCAAGGAATGCTAAAGAACCCATTTCAACTTATCAACGACGTCGCATAAGCTGCCACTGATACAAACTTCACACTTTTATCATTTTTAATTTCAAATATTTTGAAACTTTTTTGGCAGTTTTAACACTAATAATTTTATTTTATTTAANATAAGCTGCCACTGATACAAACTTCACACTTTTTTATCATTTTTAATTTCAAATATTTTGAAACTTTTTTGGCAGTTTTAACACTAATAATTTTATTTTATTTAAATTTACTTATGCTCGTAATTTCATTGATAGGGCGATGGCCAACATCAAATAAACTTGATTGATTGATTGATTAGTTAAGAACACTGAGAAGATCAATCATTGCACATGAAAAATTGTCGTGCTTCAAAATTTCTTGGCGCCAAGAATAATTACCAACCCATTTCGAAAAAAAAAGAAAATTATAAACCATTATATAAATCAAATTTCATACCGTAATGATTCTCGGATGCCATCAAATTCCTAAAGGTCACTACAAGCCAACTGCATTTCGATATCTCGTCTAACGAATGACACAGTCCTTACTCATTTGTGTACAATTTATCATATCAAATGCAATTTATCAAACATCAACAGCCAAAACTGACACGTCANAAGAAAATTATAAACCATTATATAAATCAAATTTCATACCGTAATGATTCTCGGATGCCATCAAATTCCTAAAGGTCACTACAAGCCAACTGCATTTCGATATCTCGTCTAACGAATGACACAGTTCTTACTCATTTGTGTACAATTTATCATATCAAATGCAATTTATCAAACATCAACAGCCAAAACTGACACGTCAGAGTAACAACCATCTTGACGCGAAGATCGACATATTTGAGTAAAACTAGCCNAGAGTAACAACCATCTTGACGCGAAGATCGACATATTTGAGTAAAAATAGCCCTTAAAACCTCAAAAAAAAGACAAGGCCGCCGGACAAGACCAAATTCCCAACAATATTTGGTGTAAAATTAATTTTACATTCATCGAATACTTCTCCAAAATTCTAAACAATATTTATGGATCTGGAGTGGCGCAGTTCTGATGGACGCTAGGAACTTATATCCCTAAATTATAAAAAAGGAGACAAAAACTGCCCAGAAACTAAAAGACCAATTTCAGTTCTAAACATAATTCTATAAAATTTCACTACAATCCTCACAAATAGACAGAAAAATACAAAAGAATTTCAATGTCAGGCAGGTTTCACCAAAGGAAGAGAAGCATTAGAGCTTATTTCACCTTAAACGCCGCTGTCCAAATCCAATTATTAAAAAAAAANATACAAAAGAATTTCAATGTCAGGCAGGTTTCACCAAAGGAAGAGAAGCATTAGAGCTTATTTCACCTTAAACGCCGCTGTCCAAATCCAATTATTAAAAAAAAATGTTATATGCATGTTTTGTAGACCTGAAGCAGACTTTTGATACTCAAAGTCATTACCTACTTTTGNAAAAAAAAATGTTATATGCATGTTTTGTAGACCTGAAGCAGACTTTTGATACTCAAAGTCATTACCTACTTTTGACTAGCTACGAAGCAGGAGTTTCCACAAAAATTCATCTAAATTTAGAAAAGTATATACTCTCTAGCTAATTCCTACGTCAGACTAGGATAGGAGTGCTCTGTTGAAATCAAAATTTCCAATGGAATTCTACAAGAAGAACCAGACAGCCCAAAATTTTCCAATCTATTCATTGAATATCAGCATTTGAGAAATCTAATCTACTTGGGTTTAAAATGAATTGCAAAAAGATCCATTTCCTTCTCTTTGCTGATGGTCTGGTAATCATTGCAAAAACAAAATAATTGCTACAACTCAAAATAGGCATCGCCATCGCTTAGCAAAGCGTTTCACGTGAATATAGAGAAAACTAAAATCGTGATCTTAAGGAGGAAAAGTCGAACAAGGAAAAATGTAAAATTCAGGGATAAAGAAGCATTCAGCATAAACAAAAGGGTAATTGGGAGTAGCATTTACCTCATCTGACTATTGAATTCACATAGCAGTAACGTATTAATTANAACATTTACCTCATATGACTATTGAATTCAACGTATTAATTAAATAAAAATCAGCGACAGCCTGTCTCCTAAACCTCTTAAACAGACTTAAAACTTTAACTAANAGCATTTACCTCATCTGACTATTGAATTCACATAGCAGTAACGTATTAATTAAATAAAAATCAGCGACAGCCTGTCTCCTAAACCTCTTAAACAGACTTAAAACTTTAACTAAGTACAACCAAGAAATTTTGCCAATCCATAATCCAGTCTACCTCTCTCTACTGCGCGCGGGTATATGGATAATATGACATGCAGAATCATTAGAAAGAGTAGGTCAAAGTTTTTTCAATCGCACGCTGAAATTACCAATACAAAATTTTAGACATTTGTTAAAGCTGGAATTAGGAAATGTACACATAGAAATGGAGTACAAGAACTAGCCTATAACCCATGCGCAAGAATATTAAACAGTAAAAACGATTCATTGATTAGATGTGCGTACAGCGGCTCATGCGTGTCGGAAAAATACCAATTAGAAAAATAGAGTTGGTGCCTCCGACTAAAGAGTATCGTTGAAGACGACATGATCCGATCACATTTTTATTTTAAACTTTTTTAAGTTACTAATTAATACGAAACATGTCTTCCTAAACAGACTATAACAACTGCGGCACAATACTGATGTTCAGCTTGCAAGCAACAGAAAAGATTTGAATTATCCAGAAAACAGAAAGCGGACAAATTTGCCTTCCTAAAAAACTTCCAGCATATTTAGTCAGAATAACCCAAATGCAATTCTCCCTAAACACGCTTTTTATAAATAAGAGGCGGATTCATCTGGAAACCTGGTAACTTTAGATGCAAATTCTGTGAGGACGCAGTGTCGCTGGAACACGTGCTCCTAAGGTGCGTATTCACCAGCGACATGCGGCGCCGTATGATTCTTTTTTCGCAGACCCAGATGACACCAGCTTTCTAAATTTTTTAAACAGACTACAAGTTAAACATATGCGACTATATAAATATTAATATATTTTTGTGCAATGCAATCAAACTGCATGCATAATGCAATTGATAAAGCTAAGCCAAGTCAAATAAATAAATAATGAATTTAAAAGTTTATTTTCAAGTTTGGTCAGTTTTGTATCGGAGTTGGTTAGAAATCGGTTATCTTGACTCTTGTTAACATCTCAGAACTTGTTAGGCTAGAGCTGTTGAGCCTACAGCAACGATTTTTTTTAAACTATTAAATTAATTAATACGAGAAATACAGTAGAACACTCTTATAGAACTGTGTTTTACAAGGAAAATTCTTGTATTACAGCCGCCATGGTCTTATAACGGATATAAGACTAATTTGCTCTTATAAAAATTATGAGATTTTTTAATAAAATAGGCGGTAATATTTAATTTTCTGGCGTAAACTCAAGTAGTTAAATGGAGAAGCAATGCTAAAGTTAAGTAAATTTGAGTCATACTTCTTCGATTAATCTGCAATTTTCACTTTAAAAACTGCATTTTTAATAGCGGAAACATAGTATTGAAGTTCAGGTGGCATTATTGCAATTGTTGATCAATTTATACAAAATTTATAACTTTGTAGCGACTGGAGTCGCTACAATGATTTAATTATAAAATTAATGAATATTATTACTTGACCAGGGAGACTACTCCCTGGTCAGCCTGTTTTTACTTGCACAGAAGAGAGGATCCAGTAAAGATCACTCTCACCCATCCAACTTTGGTCTATTTATTTATTTTCCGATAGGATCCATCGTTCCCTCTTGACCTTTCAGGTCAAAGAGAAGAGAACGGTGGATCCCACAACTTTAGTGCTTCGGACTCCGGAGTCCGAAGTTAAGGAAATCCGAATCACTAGGGGTCGGGAGTGATCCGGATTTCCTTAACCTAAGGAATCTTCAGCTCTGCCTTTGGGAAGAATTGAAGCATTAAATCTTAAGTCTGGGGATTTTATCACTAAAATGTTAAGAAGCTGACCAATACTGTCAGATTTACACAGACCGATCATCAAAATATTTGATCGTAAATTGGAAAATACTTTGTTGCCTACATAAGATACAAATTCTAAAATCAAGAAAAATTCGTAGATTTTCTATGGTTGCTAAAGCTAACCTTAGTTCGAATCACTATGGCATAAGTGTTTCAACTATCTTTTGGTTAATCCATGCACAGCTACATATTCTTTTTTTTCAGATTTCAGTAGGTCAATTGAGTCAATATTGTAGGATAAAGAATTAGAATAATTGCACTTATTTACTTTACCCATTATGAGAATCAATTACTTTGAAAATTANGACATAAGTGTTTCAACTATCTTTTGGTTAATCCATGCACAGCTACATATTTTTTTTTTCAGATTTCAGTAGGTCAATTGAGTCAATATTGTAGGATAAAGAATTAGAATAATTGCACTTATTTACTTTACCCATTATGAGAATCAATTACTTTGAAAATTATATAATTTAACCGTGAAAAGTAGCAAAATAAGTTTGTGAAAGGCAATTAGTGAGCACTAGCACAAATTTAGGTTACAAAAAGAACAGTAAAGTAAAATGTCGAGGTTTCGAATGTTTGTGTTGTAGGTATATAAGTGCAAATAGCACGAGCAAATAAAAACATTTCAACGAGTCTCCACAAATATGTCGATTCTTCAGGTTTTTCTCGCAATTTGTTCCCAGTTTCATAGTAAACTAAAACCAGTGGATATTTCCCAAAGATTAAGTTTATACTTTATTATGTTTATTTGTTAGCCAACTCGAAAATAACTACTAAAATAAGGAAGACAATCTTGAATCCTAATTTTTACTCATAACCTTCGTCAGTGGGNACAGTAAAGTAAAATGTCGAGGTTTCGAATGTTTGTGTTGTAGGTATATAAGTGCAAATAGCACGATCAAATAAAAACATTTCAACGAGTCTCCACAAATATGTCGATTCTTCAGGTTTTTCTCGCAATTTGTTCCCAGTTTCATACTAAACTAAAACCAGTGGATATTTCCCAAAGATTAAGTTTATACTTTATTATGTTTATTTGTTAGCCAACTCGAAAATAACTACTAAAATAAGGAAGACAATCTTGAATCCTAATTTTTACTCATAACCTTCGTCAGTGGGAGTAACGGAGGGTAGTACTAGTCTTTATTCGTATAAATAATTAAAATATCTTTCATGAAAACTTAAATGTTAAGTATTACTACACATAAAATGAAGGAAATTGAAGCTTGGAAGCGCAGTCATATTTTAGCTCCTTCATATCAACTTCAACTTCTGATTTGCTAATCAACTATTCTAACAACGAATATTCACTACAATGTCAAAAATTTCCCTAATTCATCCCCATTCTACACTCTTGTTTATAATTCACTCTGTATTTCACACCAATTCTTTGATTCTTAAATTTTTTCAAATAACATGGCGAAAAATTATTCAAACTCTGTACAACCGAAATCAAAATTTTATGGATATTCAACTTCTAACGAAAAGTTTAAAAAAACTTCCTAGTCACGTGGCTTTCTCCATAGACGAAACTGATGAAATTCAAGATATGAATTTCGATGTGAAAGCTCTTGCAAAAGTGATGAGTTGGACTTTGGCTTCTGGGATTTCGATTATTAGTTTGTACGACAGTAATGGTAAAATTTTTGAAACTGATGTTGTCTAAATTGAAACTAGTATAAGATGAATTATTATTGGAGAGCTAGCAGTTGTAGGTAACACTAGGAGGTAACACTGGCTGGTAGCGGTCAACCACCGCTACCTAAATACAACACGCAGCTGTAATAAGAAATATAAACTATAAACGAATTGCACTGTGGGCTGGCTCATTTCGTTTATTTTCGTGGTGGTGCTGGGGTTAGGGATCAGATATTTTGACTCTGGTGTACACAATGTATTTTGAGAAAAGTAAACTTTTTAATATAATATTATTAGCCATAGCTGTTTTATGAATGAATTTATCAGTTGAGATTGAGACTGCTGACAGAAAAGTATAAGACAGCCCAATTTTGTCTCTTTAGAAGTTTAAACTTAAAGAATTCGCTACAGCTTTTGCAAATATTCAAGTTTGTTAAATTTTTCCATATTGAATAAAAAATATGCGATTTCAAAGAAATTATGCGATTTCAAAAAAATTATGCGTTTTATGCGTTATTTTATTGCATATTTGGAAAAGTTTAGCGATGAATCCTTGAGAAAATCTTGTTCCAGGGTTTGGGAACACACCTTTACGATTATGCGTTTTNCAGGGTTTGGGAACACACCTTTACGATTATGCGTTTTATTCAAAACGGCGTCGCTCTCTATTACTTATCTCTCATCTATGTCCCGCCTGCTTGTCCTGTTTTCTTCCAAACTCTTTTCTGGGTTTTTCTTTTGTCATGGGACTATAAATTTTTGGACAATAGGCTCACCTGCTTATTAGAACCAGAGTTCGAAATTATCAACGCAAATGTTCATCGCATCGCAAAATACCATGAAAATTCACNCTGCTTATTAGAACCAGAGTTCGAAATTATCAACGCAAATGTTCATCGCATCGCAAAATACCATGAAAATTCACTGGCGATTCGCTTAACATCTACATCGATGCCTAAAGTTGAAAAATAAAGCGTCGCTTAGCATCGCTCTAAAACAAATCCTATCCGAACTAAGCATAAGAGTGGCAAGTCACGATACTAAAATTCAAGAGCTGCAACGGTGGGTGAAAGTTTGGATAATCCGTTAGAATCAACGATTATATTTTAATTAAGGAAAATCGGGAAATTAACATTAAGCACCGATTAAATGGCGGAGGAATATAGCACGATTGCAATCATTCCTAACCCTAGAGATAATTTAGTTTGAAGTTAGGATTATTTAACCGACGGTTAACTAACTGATAATGATTTAATGGTCATTAACCCTGGCCGCCTACTTCAAAATTTTAGTGTCACTGAATCAAGAAAAATGATGACGATTGACCCACATGANCTGCTTATTAGAACCAGAGTTCGAAATTATCAACGCAAATGTTCATCGCATCGCAAAATACCATGAAAATTCACGGGCGATTCGCTTAACATCTACATCGATGCCTAAAGTTGAAAAATAACGCGTCGCTTAGCATCGCTCTAAAACAAATCCTATCCGAACTAAGCATAAGAGTGGCAAGTCACGATACTAAAATTCAAGAGCTGCAACGGTGGGTGAAAGTTTGGATAATCCGTTAGNTACAACGGTGGGTGAAAGAGTTTGGATAATCCGTTAGAATCAACGATTATATTTTAATTAAGGAAAATCGGGAAATTAACATTAAGCACCGATTAAATGGCGGAGGAATATAGCATGATTGCAATCATTCCTAACCCTAGAGATTATTTAGTTTGAAGTTAGGATTATTTAACCCTGGCCGCCTACTTCAAAATTTTAGTGTCACTGAATCAAGAAAAATGATGACGATTGACCCACATGAACCGAATAAATTTCATAATTTCAAAGTAGAGCATAATTTTGCACAATATTACATAATTCTGTGNAACCGAATAAATTTCATAATTTCAAAGTAGAGCATAATTTTGCACAATATTACATAATTCTGTGGGAAAATACACAATGTGACTTCGCTTTATCCAACTTTTCAACTTCCTGAAGAAAAATTGAAGTACACGCTCGAGAAAACTCACCTCGCTGAAGTTTTAGGAGGAAGTGCAGGTTTTTGACCCGCAATATTAAAAAAAATTTATTACTGGCCTTGTAGTCCAACCTAAGTAAAACTTTTCGTTTAGAAATTCCGCTCCAGAAAATTAGTTAAATATGAAGTCACTATTGAAAGAGATAGCTGAATGTGATGCAAAGGCCCCACATTCAAATTTAGGAAATCTCATAGCACATAGATAACTATCCTTAAAATTTTTTAGCCTTAAAATACTTTAGCATTCCAGCTAGCATTCGTTCAATTGAAAGAAGTTTCTCATCTTATGAGACTAATTTTTAAGCNAAATACTTTAGCATTCCAGCTAGCATTCGTTCAATTGAAAGAAGTTTCTCATCTTATGAGACTAATTTTTAAGCGCTTGAGATCAAATCTTACAGATGAAAATCAAAAAATTAATCTAAAATTAGCTTTCTACCAGAAAAAGCATGATGATGAGTGTGGCAACTTGTCCCTTCTTCAAGGAATTTTTAATTTCATTCTATGACCACTATCGCAACTAACCCCATTCATTCTCAGTAGCATGTGAAAAACAAGAAAAACTCATAGTCATAAGCGAACACACGCCATTCTACCGTTAGATAATTTCGCTCTATTCCTAACTGTTTCACGCAGGTTGTGTCACCCTCTCAATTTGAGAGAAAGTGACTTTCTCCAATGTCCTTTTTGTTGTAACGTAATTGTGCGGTATGATGGAGTTAGGCAAAGTTTAGTCAACTTTGTATCAAGCGTGACTTTCATGTACTAGATTCAAGTAAGAGTGAAATGAGAAGTCACTTTTNATGGAGTTAGGCAAAGTTTAGTCAACTTTGTATCAAGCGTGACTTTCATGTACTAGATTCAAGTAAGAGTGAAATGAGAAGTCACTTTTGCTCCATTTTCTACTAAATTTTGGCTAACTCTGTACATTGTGGGATAGTGAAGCATAGCTCCTATACCCACGGGATAGTGAGCATAGACTCCTATACCCGATTAAAGTCTTCCCCGTCTCTGCCAAGAGATGAGGAGAAGCACAGATGATGGATCCCCCACCAGCAAAAAAGACTTTGCTGGTGATAACTGGTGGATCATCATCATATAGTCAAGGTTTGAAACAGCATTTTCCCAATCGGCTCTGTAGCACAAATGGTAGTGCGTTGGGTCCGGAATACCCAAGACGTGGGATCATACCCCACCAGAGACCATCTTTTTGGGTTAATCGCTGTTTCAAGCCTTGGCGGGGTAGTCATATCCCGTCATATGGCGACCATCCGAGTCCGTCCTCCCGCAAGGAGGGGACCGGCAATCTTCGTACCCGGAGGCCGAGGGCCACTTTGAGGGGCGGAATGTGTGGGATAGTGAAGCATAGCTCCTATACCCACGGGATAGTGAGCATAGACTCCTATACCCGATTAAAGTCTTCCCCGTCTCTGCCAAGAGATGAGGAGAAGCACAGATGATGGATCCCCCACCAGCAAAAAAGACTTTGCTGGTGATAACTGGTGGATCATCATCATATAGTCAAGGTTTGAAACTGCATTTTCCCAATCGGCTCTGTAGCACAAATGATAGTGCGTTGGGTCCGGAATACCCAAGACGTGGGATCATACCCCACCAGAGACCATCTTTTTGGGTTAATCGCTGTTTCAAGCCTTGGCGGGGTAGTCATATCCCGTCAACTTGTTCATGAGTTTGCCCAGAGAATTTTGCTTGGTATACACGGATGAGCGATAGAGACTGAGAGTAATACTGTAATTGTTATTTAATGAAGGATATTATAGAGAAAATCATACGGAACTTCAAGCACAACTGGAGAAAGAAATTGCAAATCTAGGTCTTCCCAAAGTGAACGTTAAGTTCCATAACACATCAAAAGCTACCAAGGATCTACAAGGTAAACTTTATTTAAATCAATCAGAACAATAATTTGAAAATTTGTATTCCACTAATAATAAATTTTATATTTTAAATTAGTTTAGTATGCTTAAATAATTTTTTTACAGGTGTGGAAAAATTGGATACATTAAATAAACTTCACATCATTGTTTTCTCCTCTGAGGATGGAAAACAAGGGATTGTGAATACAGTACGTAGAATTATTCAACAATGTCATTTTGATGAGACATTACTTCCAAACAACAATCGAATCGTTACAGACATGTCAGAAAATAAGGATTTTTCTGTGAGTAGTGAAATTACAGAAGACCAAATAAATTTAGCACTCGATGTATCACTAGAACCTGACCTTCTTGTTGTCTTTGGGTCCAGTTCGTCCACTTTAGGATTTCTTCCGTGGCATATCCGATTAACAGAGATTCAGTAAGTCATCTAATAACATAGTAACAAGTTTTTTAGTTTACAACCAAGGCCACAATTCTAATTAGTTTTTATTTTTATGTCATTTTTCTGTAATGTTAAGTTGGCTTCCAACGTTTCCCACGATAATCCTTGATGACTACACTGAAGTCCTTAGAAGTTTCGCTGCATGTGATCAGAAAGTGGGGAAATAATAATCTAAGTTTCGATACTTTAAATCAAAGAAAGCTTTTTACGTTGAAAATAATGTAACCTGTTTGAATTGTGTTTTTATTTACTTACTATTGGTAGGTTATTTCATTATTTAATAGTATCAATGAAAGCCCGAGTTACTAGATATTTTACCCTATCATCAATAATTGAGTAATATTTAGGTGTCAATCCTAACGCACATATGCATAGATTACACCTCATATGTGTTATAAATATTATTTGAAATAAAACGATAATATATTGTTTCTGATACAAGGTACACTTCTGCAATAATTTTTGTCACCACATCACCATTCTGTTAGAAAATCCAGTTTCCTTGGTTCAAATTGAATGAAATTTGGATACAATATAAGTCATTCCAATAGACATGTTGACGCCACATTGCAAAATTATTAGTTGTAAGACGGCGGAGTCATGGCGCGAAAATAAATTATTGGCGGGAGAAAAGTAGAATAATTTTTTTTTACAAATAGACATTTTTACTAGATTACTCGAAAGACAAGATAAAATTTATTGGTGAAAGATTTCTTATGAGTAATTCAACTCTTTGTTGAATTACTCATAAGAAATATTTTACCAATCTTGTCTTTCGAGTAATCTAGTAAAATTGATCATCTGTTAGCGCGAATTACTTGGTGAACTCGCTTTGTCATTGACATAACCAATGTTTCACAAAGATTTACAGGAATTTTTTCCAAGGCATTTTCAGCTGCATTTTTAGCTGCATTTTAAAATTCCTTTAAAGGGCAGTAATGAATCTCTAATAAACAACTGCCATCAGATCGAAAAAATTGGCTACAACACGTTAGCGTTGAAAGTGACGTCAATTCTTGTCGTATTTCTATAAAAATTTTAAATTTATATAAACTATAAATAGGAGAACATTTTATAACTTTTTATACTTTTATAAAGTATATTTTATGCATGACAGTAATAGTGAAATATCTTTCGCTGTGTAAAGAGAAAATACTTTTACAGCTTTAATATATGTAGTTTAATGTTGACATAGCAAATAAACGCATGAAGATTATAAGTAGTGACGTTATTTAGAATGCCTAAATCTAAATTGTATAGTGAGTCAAAAAAACGCTCGATATTCGGCGCATTACTCTATTTTTACTCTACAACTCTAGCATAGTTTCCAAGGTTGCCAAAAACGTTTGTTTTCGTTTGTCTTATTTTTCTGGGACTCTCTGTATACTCTCTTCGAAAACATCTTAAAAAAGGTTGTTTTTCAACAGGTTATGAATATCAGTCCTGAAAGGCACAGTAGGCCAATTTAGTCTCAAGAATCACTTTTGACATTTAGATGTGGAAGTTTTAGATGAAATTTTTTAGTAAGTATTTCACACCAGTAATAACAAATAACTCTATAATTTAGCATTCAAATGTTATATTCTCATAATTGGTGAGAACCCGCACAGGATCAAATTAATTAAGACCTCTGGGAACTCGATTAAATCACTATTTTCTAAATTATAGTTAGTGTATAGCGTGTATAAAGTTTTAGAGTACTGCCTATCTCTGCCTTCACTAAACCTCCTAAGATACCACTATGTGGTTGCATGAAGTAAAAGGCGCAGAAAAATTTACTAAAATAAAATCAGTAAATTCAAAAAATCTCGTTAATTAAGAGTCTTCCGGGAGCTAGATATAACCACCGACCATAAATATGTTCTTCGTAAGTGACTCCACACGTCAATGAGCGGAGAATCTAAAAAAAAGAACATAGCGAAGCATTTCGTTAATCATTTCTAAGTCCAAATCCAAAAGCATTTCCAAATTCAAATTATCAAGGATCTCACATCACCCCAATTCAAGTTGATACTCTAACCGGAAAGAATCCAGTAAATATTTCAGGAAAGGCAGTCGCAGAGGTTCTAGCAGCATTGTTGCTGCTCGTTGAAACTTTTTGGCAGGTCGCTACCACATAGAGAAGCAAGGAAAAAAGAAAGCCGACTTTCTACGGTGACTCTAAAACTTTAATCACCCTGTATGAGTAAATTTTACCGAACTGTTTTTTTTTGTTTCAAATGATTAATTATCTTTCTGGTCAATTAATGTAGAATACTTCATTAAAAATATTTAATTAGGGTTCAAATATATTGAATATGTAGCTTAGATTTTATTTCCATATAACTGGTTTAATTATTTTTTTCTAAAATGTTTACATTTTTACAGAATTTGATTGCCTTGAGTGATATCAGGTTAATTTTCATCCAAATTTTGTTTCTGCCAAACCAAATGAATCCTCTGGCCTTCATCACCATCATACAGTAAATCCCTTGTATCCTCACTTTTGTCTAAATTTACTGTATTAAATTTTGCAAAGAAGACAATTCCAAACATGACACATACATTGAAGCAGAGCAAGGCCTGAAAAAAATTGATTGAAATTTTTAGACTTTGATAGCTCAGTAGTCAATGCTAACATTAGGACATACAATGGCTGCAAATCTTAAATCAGATCTGTTACACATCAGAATCTTTTGTCGCTCAGAAAGAGTAAATAATTTAGGATTTGAAACATTTTTGACAGCTACTGTTGAAAATACTGAATCTTGTTCATTGGACCCAATTCGGCAGGTTCGAAAGAAACTAATTTCCTTGAGTTCGTCATAATCTGTGTTGATTTCAATTGTTGCGTGTAGAATTAAAAGAAGACTCGCTGTAGTCAGAATTATTAATCCAATATTCAGAATTTTTCCCTGTAATAAACACGAAGTGAACGATTTATATACTTTATGAAGTATTTTATGCAAACTCACGACAATAATGTAACACTGTATAACGTCTAACGTCTTGGTGTAAAAAATAGGTCAAAATATAATAAAAACAGCTTTCAAAAATACGAAAATAGTGATTTTTAAATATAACATGAAAATTTCTACTCGCTAATGGTAAATTTCCAAAAGATATTTTTGAAACTTTGTTGTTCACATTTTAAGAACAAAAATTTTTTCAAAATCTTTTTACGTACGTGCAATCAAACTTTGGAATGAATATGTACAAGCAAAAAACTATGTAAAGTTGAAGATTCTTTGACAAAATTCAAAAATGAAGTAATCGTTTGGGTCAAATTAAATAGGAATGACATTTACGCGTCTTACTAAACAAACGATTAACAAACAAACTTACAAAATGACGACCAATTAACACTCAAGTTAGCTCATTCACAGTAATTAAAAAAAAACACAAAAGAATCGTGCTGAGTGACACATTAAAACATTCATATTTAGTTAGGCCTTTTCAGGTGTGTCTGTTCAAATTAACATTGTAACTAATAATGATCTAGACACGTAAAATTCTTTGAAATTGAAATTGAAATTGAAATTTGGAATAAGTCTAAAATCTAAACCGATTGATCTGATCTGTAGTTATTTAGAACGTTAGAATTCCTAAGGCTGTTCTCAAATTTATTCCAAAATGTTAAATAAGTTAATTCTTTATTACGTTTAAAAATTTCTTAGATTTTGTAAATTCAATACAAATTAAAAAATCTCCATAGCCTAATGAGAAAGCTACATATAGCATTCAGCATTTAATTTTTAAGCCGAAGCTTGGCGAAAATTTTGCTCACTTTTGAAGAAAGTAGAGAAATAAGCCGCTGGATTTGTTGAGACTTACTAACCAATATCACTTAAAATTAAAACTTGTCAGTCAAGTCAATTTTAATGAATGATTAACATATGTGAGTATACTAAAATTAAAATGGCAAAAGTGCGTTTAGCTGAGTGAAAATATAAAATGTTAGGATACAACAACCTCATGCTTATACATAAAATGAGCATTATCCACGAGACTTTAGGGTAATTTTAACATAAAAATGAAATTATTTACGTACAAATGAAATCCGGTAGTTAGCCTCTTTGCAAATCCAATAAAGCGACATATGCAATAAAAATGCCATCAGAATATATCCTTGAATGATCATGGATATTGCATATTCTTGTCTTTCCCGGAATATAAATTCTTCCTTCATAATTCTCTTAGTTGCCATATACACTAATAAATAAATGTACATATTATTGCAAAAAATTTTTCGATTATAGTGTTAAGTTTTAAGAAGATACGTACAAGAATAAGAAAAGAATTTGTACATTGAACTGTGGTGTTTACGAAGCTCGGCATTCCATGGAGCGTCACTGTGTGTATGGGCAACCAAACAAATACACAAAGTGATGATGCCGATGAGCTAAGATAATGATAGATTTTTATAAATTTTGATTTTAGACTTTGATTCATTTAAGATCTAAGATTGATTTTGGTACATAAATTTTTACCAAACATGCTCCTTGAGCCAGAAAAGCTGAATGGATGGTTGAAAATTGTATCAAAGGTACAATTTTAGGATATTTTGTAATCCAGGCTGGTACAACATGATGTATCTGTTGAGAACTTGACACTAAAGTTAAAACTGATGACATGGTTTACCAAACCTTATAATTTGAGCAATAGAAGTTGAAAATCTAAGGTCAAAATCAACTAAATAAAATAAAAAACTAATAGGTTTGAACAATGAGGTCAATCACTTTTACATAACAAGCCAACAATGTTATTATAAAATTAATACATTCATGGTGTCGTAACAACCTCATAATTGAATCATTTAGCATCATGAAACATATTCAATTTTGCATATTAGCATTAATTTGTAAGAAAAATTGTTTCTTGTAAAAGTTACAAATGATAAATGTGACCCTGTCCAATGACAGTTTAGTCGATGTTGGGCCATGAAGCAGATTAATGAAAATGACCACCGTCGCTTTCATCACAAGTCAATTAGACATCTCATGTAATGTGTTAATGATATTTTAGATTTTACTAATTACTCCTATACTTTGTCATTTCTATTTAATTGACTTTGAAAAGTTATAAATATGTCACTTTTCATTATCATAGAACTTTGGGTGACATTGTCGCCATTTTCTAAATTGAAAAGAATAAATTCACTACTTTTCAATTCATCATGGTTGACATTCGATTTCAAATTATTTTTGTTACACTTTTGACAGTTACACAAGTATTCTCTGCCACTGCTCCAACTAGCCAAATTTATAGAATAAGCAACCGACAGGAACCAAATTTGGTAAAATTAAATATAAAAATTTAGAATTTTTTTTTTCAATTTTAAATTTTAAATTTTAAAATAGTATGTAACTGGAGTTAATCTTAAAAAAGATGATAGCCCTGTGGTGGCAGATGGATGGCGTGGAGCTGCTACACAAAAGTGGAGACTAACTAAAATAGGTAATTCAAATAATTTAAATTTATATATAATTTTTCATTTATAACAACATACTTTCAAATTTAATTTTTTTAAATATCCAAAAATTTTATGTGATTTGGATAATTTAATTCGTTAATTTGATTCCACAGATACGACATTATTTGAATTCAAGCCAACCTCAGATGAAACCCGTGAAATGGGAATTGATTCGACCAATACGAACTTAGTTTCACAACAGGTACGCAATTGGTAGTTTATTCAAATTCTCTTTTTAGATCTTTTTACAAATTTCGTACAGGGTAAGCCAAAGTTTAGTATCATTTGTATCAAAAGTAACTTTCTCATATTGATTCAAGCAAAAATGAAATGAAAAGTCACTTTTGGTACACAAGGTACTAAACTTTGGCTAACTCTGTATTATTTATAAATTACTAACTAGGTAATTCGATGGTACCACCGTATCGGAATTAGTAATAGTCCTCATCAATGGACCCTGGTACCTGTCGATGGTGGATATTACCAAATTAAAAATTACAAAAATGCTAAATGTCTACACAATTATGGGTAAATTTTAATTTTTTATCAAAAACTTTACATTTACAGCTTTGTTTATTGAAACATAAAAAAAACCAAAAGGTCAATGAACTAATTCAATTTAAGTTAGCTATTAAGTTACAAACAATACCTATGTAACACAACGGCGTTTCTTTGATATTGTTTATTTCTTTTTCATATAATAGGGACGGGAAACAAGTGGGATTGGCTAGCTGTGTGAATGCCCTGCGACAACAATGGCACTTGGAAAATATCTAAATTAATTATCAATATTCTTTCTAACAATGGAATTAAAATCAATGAATTAACCCATCAATCAGTCATAGTTGAAAAAAACAAAGACAATAATTAATCTATAATTTCCAAGACTCTTAAAACAAATTCCCAAATTATTGTCAAAACCTAATTGTCCTAATCCTTAATACGCATTTCATTGGTTGACGTAGAATTTATAAAGAATTTGGATGGCTATTTTATATTATTATTATTATTATTATTATTAGGATTACTGTAATTTTAAGTAAATGTATTCCACTTAATAATCACATGTTAATCCTTACGATTAGTATGCTTACGTAATTCGATCATACGTTAAAGCGGTGATCCACTCAAGATCATTATCAAAATGATACATGATATAGTCTTATATAAACTGTTCACAAAACCACAACCTTCGACCGCTTGAACTTGCAAATTAAACATTTGTTAGTATAATAATACTTATGAATTTACATCATCACGAATTGTGCAAACTTGTTGAAATGTTCAAGTGATGATTTAAATGGTTTTATAAATTGCATCGAAACACCGACATTCATTGTCATTAAATAGTTAACAGCCACTACGTAACTACACCTCCCGTTGTTTAGTAGTTCTTATACGTTAACTTGTAATTTTTTCAATATTTTTTGTCATAGTTTAACAAATTGACAGGAGGAATGAATAAATTTAAACTTTAACAATCAAAATTTAAAACAATAATAAAATTAATTTCTTGACAAGTTCTTTCCAACGACCGTAACTTTTGCTTAACTTCCGTTGACCGTGTACGCAGGACATCGGATGGCTGGACTCTCCTTTGCTTTACGCTACATTAACGAATCACTCGAACCTGGATAATTGATGTTCAATAGTTGGCTAAGATTTATCTAATATAAAGCCAAAGAAAAATCACACAAGTTGAAAGTTATCAAAGAATCATTGAAAAATCTTAACTGCATTTGAAAATCTGCTTCCAAATCAACTTGGAAGTTTCAGCAAATCAGCGTGTTTGAGTCGGCAAAATGACTATTAGCACCATCATAGGCATTACAATGGACAATGGGGAAGATTTGAAACTATGTTCATCTAAAGAAATGGAAGTTACTCTAACACCCAATCAGGAGTCGACTGTATACTTGCTAGAATTAGATACTAGTAGCAATAATAGTTCTGGATTTATTTCTGATGATAACGAAGATGAAGAAAATTTGAAATTTATAATACCGCCACAGGAAACGTTTTGGTCCATTTTGTTACAAATAATCTTACCATTTTTCTTAGCTGGATGTGGAACAGTAGGTGCTGGACTTCTTCTTGACAAAGTTCATGTAAGCATTTTTTTTAAATCTTGTTAAATGTTTATACTCTTTCTCAAGCTATAACCGCGTACAACCAAATTGAAACGGTTCAGAATCATTACATAAACTTTACATACATAATTATCCAATCCATCATCAATTTTGAGTAATAACTATTTTATATTGAAGATATTGACACGTAAAAACCACTTTAGACAAACCATTACCGTTTACAGACTTTCAATAATTTAAAAATTGTAATTGAAACTTGATTGGTTTAGTAATTTTACCATGAAAGGTAATCACGAGATAAGGGCAGTTTGGCTCAAAATTTCAGGCTCCAGGTCTAATCCAAGTGCATATAACGACTGAAAATCCAACAGAAATATCACTTATACCAGTATTAGATTGTTAGCCTGGCTCAAAAAATGGCACCAATCAAGATCGGTAATCATAGAACACTGCTTAGCACGAATTATACAATTGTATTTCTGTCATTGAGCCATCCTAGGTTGAGTAATTTCTGATATAGTGAACTCAAAAATGAAACTCTTTAGGTCTGGGAAATAGGAAATAAACTTTTACTTATAATGAATATCGGCTACAGTGGACCAACTTCACTGTAGCCTAACGGTCATGGAACTATAGTGTAGCCAATGCCCACTGTGATGCCTAACACTTTAGCANTATAACGACTGAAAATCCAACAGAAATATCACTTATACCAGTATTAGATTGTTAGCCTGGCTCAAAAAATGGCATCAATCAAGATCGGTAATCATAGAACACTGCTTAGCACGAATTATACAATTGTATTTCTGTCATTAAGCCATCCTAGGTTGAGTAATTTCTGATATAGTGAACTCAAAAATGAAACTCTTTAGGTCTGGAAAATAGGAAATAAACTTTTACTTATAATGAATATCGGCTACAGTGGACAAACTTCACTGTAGCCTAACGGTCATGGAACTATAGTGTAGCCAATGCCCACTGTGATGCCTAACACTTTAGCANAAACTTCACTGTAGCCTAACGGTCATGGAACTATAGTGTAGCCAATGCCCACTGTGATGCCTAACACTTTAGCAAAAGTTTATTATTTTTGTTATATAACTAATTGTTACTGATTTATATGCATTTTTGTATAATTCATAATAAAAACGGTTCATATTTTCAGGTTATAATATATATGCTGTACTCTATGATTAAGTATAAAAAATATTCTACAATGATGACAAGTAGGTATGTATTTTGTCTTTCAGTATTCAAAAGTATTTCAAGAAGTGCCTCAAATTATCATTTTGGTACCTGCATTGCTTGGACTGAAAGGAAATATTGAAATGACACTCGCATCTCGACTTTCAACTGAAGCTAATATGGATAGACTGAAGACGACCAAGACAAAAATTCGACTGGTTTTGGGAAATATATACTTTGTACAGGTAAAGTATATCAACTATTAACAAAAGTGTACTTCACAATATTCTATAAAGGTGTTTTTATACAGTTTCAAGCCATTGCTGTTGGGTTCTTAGCCTCTATTTCGCCATATTGGATGGGAAGTCCACCAAAAAGTTATGAACACGCGCTGCTCCTCTCTGCAAGCAGTGTGGTAGGCAAGCCATTTATATGAACTAATCACAGTTTTACGCAAATAGTTTTAAAGTTTGCATATTTTATCAAATAGGCCACAACTAGTATCGCTAGTCTTGTTCTTGGGATCTTAATGTCAACAATTGTTTTAATGTCAAAGAAGTACAACATAAATCCGGATAACATCGCAGCTCCTCTGGCAGCGAGTATCGGAGATATTGTGACACTTAGCTTGCTCTGTCTCACATCTACATTCATTTATGATCGAATGGGTAGTGAATTATAATTACACCAATCAAAAATTGGTTGATTGAAAAGAAAATTAAGTTTTTGTAATTTTATTTTTATTTTACAGAAGAAAAGGCTTGGCTAGCTCCAATAATTCTTGGATTCTATCTATTTAGCTCTGTTCTGTGGTTTTATTTAACTTACAAGCANTTTATGATCGAATGGGTAGTGAATTATAATTACACCAATCAAAAATTGGTTGATTGAAAAGAAAATTAAGTTTTCGTAATTTTATTTTTATTTTACAGAAGAAAAGTCTTGGCTAGCTCCAATAATTCTTGGATTCTATCTATTTAGCTCTGTTCTGTGGTTTTATTTAACTTACAAGCACAAGTTCACAAGGAAAATTCTCTTGGCACCATCGACCTGGTTGCCAATTGTTGGAGGAATGGTCATCAGTTGGTAAGAAATTGAAATNACAAGTTCACAAGGAAAATTCTCTTGGCACCATCGACCTGGTTGCCAATTGTTGGAGGAATGGTCATCAGTTGGTAAGAAATTGAAATCTTATATACAGTAGATTCCGGTTATTGCTCGGTACGGGTTGGGTTTGGTTGGAGTTTTCAAAATATTTTTCTGTTGAACCTTCGGCTGTATTGAACCCATGTTGCCGATTATAAAACTTTCCGAGTGCATTAAGAAAAACCATAATCTATTATGGTACACGGATTATTTATGTACATTAACTTTTTAAATATTTTCCATATGTCTATGTATTTCTGAAAAAAGGTATGTGATGAACATTGTAAACTAGGGTGTTTCTGGTGTTTTGAAATGAAACAAAAAAACAAGGAAGTAGTTGGCGTGCAAAGCATAGTTCTACATTAAACTTCTTAAAGACAGCGCAAACTCCCCATGCGTTATCATGTGTACGATAACCAAAAGTTTTTCTCTTCACCTGCCTTTTCTATTCAAAATATGCCTAGATTCTTGCAAAATTAATGAAATAAATTTATATAAAAAAAAATTTCAATTACACAGTATTTTCTAACAGGCTATGTGTTCCTCAGTTGCCAGGTTTGATCTGACAATTTCAATATAGTGAACATTTTTTTTAANTTTCTAACAGGCTATGTGTTCCTCAGTTGCCAGGTTTGATCTGACAATTTCAATATAGTGAACATTTTTTTTAAATTTGACAGTACGTTTATTATCAATGTGGGAAATAAATCAAAAAGTAGAGTAGCCGGTGTATTTTGACACTGGACCATGGTTCTCCTTATTTTACAGGAGAGTTTACAGGAGTTTATAACTCATACTTATTGACCTTGGGGATTAGAGCCTCGCTTGGCTACTGTGAGATTACTAGTCTCTCAAGTTGGGAGACTAGTTGATGTTGAGAGTCTCAACATCTACACACCTAGACATACAGAATTTCCACATCAAGATGTTAACTTCAGTCATATTAAACGTATTGCATCGGTCCGACTCTTATTATAACCGGCATCTATTGTACAGAGTGTTATTTTTGTTTTATTTGGCCAGACAAAAAAATCCCTACAAGAACAGTTTTCGACCAATTTTTTTTGTGCTCAATGTGTTGTCCATGCGGTTCTTCAACGAACAATAAGCGCCGTTTCCATAAACTGTAAACATTTTGAATCATTATTCCATTCCTTTTGTAGAATTTTCCAAACCCAGCCATGGTTCTTGCTCTTCGCAATTTAAGCCTCTGTTTCGGAAATCCGAATCCGAAAAAATTCATGGGACTAGTGTCAGGACTCAGTCATTCCTAGTCGGGTCTTCAAATCTGCTGCGTAAGCATCTGCTGCGTAAGCATTTGTGCATCGTGATGCACAAATACTTTGTCTAGTCGCCAGGGTGCAATGCAGCCACATATTCTTGAAGTGAAGGTTTCAAAACATATAGTGTTGGAGTTTATCATGACTTTTTCTTGAACTTTGATCAAATGTACAATCCCCCGTTCCGTCATAGCATCAACAACCATGAATCTGTGACCAAACTTTTCTTTCTTGTAATAAAAATATTTGGGGTCGTGTTTCGGTGCCCGAGTTTTTAAATTCTACACAGGCTGTGTACAACGTTATGTAGAAACTTTTATGTATATTTATGGCCCTATTAGTGTTGGTTATGACTCCCATTTGGGCCGGAGTCGGAGTCGACTCCGACTCCGGAGTCAAACAATTTGAGTTGAAGTTTACTTTTAAATTAGATTTTACACAAAATGTTTCTTCAGTTGAAACCAAAGCGCGCCCGTTTCGACTCCCGAATTTTGCTCACTCGGGCTCNTTTACACAAAATGTTTCTTCAGTTGAAACCAAAGCGCGCCCGTTTCGACTCCCGAATTTTGCTCACTCGGGCTCTTTTGTGAATAACAGAACACCACTGAGATGTAGCGGTGAGAAGTAGTGGGAGAATCCTTAGTTGGACTGAAAGCACGATTTTCGCTAAGTGCCTTAGCTCGTATCTCACTACCACAGAAAAGTGACTAATCCTCCTGCGTGTAAAACATCCTTGCTTCCCCAATACTTGCTTGTTCTAGTAGCCTGACTGTAGAGCATTTTTGCTTGCATAATTAACGATGAAACCATGTTTAGGATAGTGTTATTGGATAAATAGTAATCATAACTTTACTCAATACCTATTAAAAACTTGAATCAAAAATGAAAAAAAGCCTAAGATCTTTCAACTAAATCTCCATCCTTAACCCTCCCCCTATTCAATGTCCAGCCCCTGTATTTTCTCAGCCCTTCCGTGGGTTCCCGCAGCCCTCCCGTGGATTCCNTCCCCCTATTCAATGTCCAGCCCCTGTATTTTCTCAGCCCTTCCGTGGGTTCCCGCAGCCCTCCCGTGGATTCCAACATCCCTTCCGTAAGTTCCCGCTGCCCTCCCGTGGGTTTCCGCAGCCCTCTAGCTTAGCCCTCCCACGGGAGGGCTAAGGGAAGACACAATAGGTGCATATAGAAGTACAATAGCAAATAAAGTGGTTCGAATGACATACAGTTGTTTGTGTTGAGTTATGGTGGCGCAGGTTAAAACGCTTGCAACATTGTAAATTTTGAAGCAAGCTTGCTCTACAGTCAGCTCATTATGAACACAAGAAGCAAGCTTGCTCTACGCGCAGCCCAATCAGACTAGCTAATAAAATAACCCATAGCCATATGGCGCTTAGACACATAGGACGCTTGTAAGCTCGACGTTGCCATTTTGTGGCGATAACGCTGATTTTTATGAAAAAGCGATTTGGAACGTAATCGTAAAGTATCATAGGTGTAGCTTCAATTCCCAATTGTTTATGTAGGCAACGAAAAACTGTAAGCAAGGGTGCTCTACGTGTAGTAAGAGGCGAGCTAGCCCGAGCAAAACCAATGGAAAAATTTTGAAAACAATCCGAGCTCGAGCAGAGCCNATCCTTTTCGATTAAAAAAAATACTCAAAATCTTTATAAAAGAATAAAAAGTTTTGTCAAAAATAAAAATTTTGTTAAAAATAACAAAAAAAAATTTTTTTTTACTGTTTATAAAATTCAAAAAATAAAGTATTTTATATTTCAATGATTATACTTAAACAACTAAAATCGGTATAATAGAACTTACTAACATATGCAAAACTTGAAATTAGCTCTAGCTTTTAGTAGCATTTGAAAAATATTTTAATAAATAATGTTAAAAAAAAATGTTAAAAAAATTCTGCGAAATTTTTTCGTAAAACTTTTTTTATTTCTAAAAACTTGAAAATCTTCTGAAATCGTTTCCTTAATCGTCATGAAATTTTGGTAATCTGATAATAAATAAGACCCGAGAGATCNATTTTTTCGTAAAACTTTTTTTATTTCTAAAAACTTGAAAATCTTCTGAAATCGTTTCCTTAATCGTCATGAAATTTCGGTAATCTGATAATAAATAAGACCCGAGAGATGTTGGTTAGCAAGATTTAAGAAAGAATCCGTAGTATATTTATTTCTGGTCAAGTTCAATCTTACGAAAAGAGTTGCAAACTTATGCCAATAGCGACAATACTGGTTAATTTTTTTTTACAATTTAGTCAATGTACTGTTTCTCCAGATAATGATTGGAGAAAGTAACAAACAATATAATGCCATATGCGGAGATTTTCTTTGAATTTGTCTAATTTGTTCTGCATAAAAAATCATTCACACTTCCTGTAGAATTGACTCTGGCAGGTTGGCTCAGTATAATATTTTATGCATAGTTTGNTTGTCTAATTTGTTCTGCATAAAAAATCATTCACACTTCCTGTAGAATTGATTCTGGCAGGTTGGCTCAATATAACATTTTATGCATGGAGTTTGCTGAATTTTCTCTAGCGGTTTCTCTTAGACAGGATTTGTGCGTAATCAATAGTACACAATCAGTTCAATAGAAATGTCTATGTATGCCCTATGTAGAATCATTTCGTCAGGAATCATTTTAGACAGGATTTCTACAGAATATAAAAACTCGGGTGAGCTGTGTAACAAATGCTTCTGAATTCTTTCCCCAAAGAAATAAGAGTGATTCGTCGATTGTTACGACAAATTCGGATATTTGACCTGCCAGATGACCCTCGTGTAGCTTTTGGCAGTTTCTCTTCCGATTTTCGATGTGGGATTGGTTCAGCGCATGTACGAGGGGTTTCCTTTTAACTTTTTCTTCAAATCTTTATGCATGGTCTTTCAAACAGTGCACTGTGATACATTTAATTTTTTGCAATTTGATTCTGACTGGTTGATTTTCTTTATTAGTTAAAATGTCAATTTAATGAACTAGATGTTTTGATCGAATCTTACGAACAATTTTGTAGAAAAAAACTCTAACATGATTGCGATTTCGCCGGAAAATCCATTTCTGAAAAACTCCCGAACCCGATTTTCAAATTTTGAGTCTATTTTTTGGCATTTTGACCCGCTGGACAAAAAGCAAATGTGTTTACGAGTGAGAGTAAAAGTTTAAAAAATTTTATTGCGTCGGGGAGAAAAGATACAGAAAAAGTTAGCTGGCCAAATAAAACAAAAATATTCCTTCTGTAATTTGAATTGAAAATAAAAAAATTTTTTGTTTAGCTTCGCAGGAAAAATATTTGATCATGCTGTTAAAATGTTCAAAAAGATTGCTGTTTTGCAGCCGGTTATGAACGGTGTAGGAGGAAATCTAGTTGCGGTTCAAGCAAGCAGAATCTCAACATATCTTCATTGCAACAGCAAAATGGGTAATTTGCCTGATGAAATTGGTTCAATTTGCGCAAGTCCATTTGAGACATTTTACAACGGTAAGATTCAAATTGCAAAGAAATCTTAGGTTCTTAAATTTTTGGTTGGTATATATATATGTAAACTAATTAATATATTTATCGCTTAAGGTATTCATTCAAGATCCGCCGCTGCACTATTGTTGCTTCTAGTTCCAGGACATATGATTTTTGTCGCTGTGATTTGGTCTGTCCATCCTGATCTCAACGTCACTGTCGTGTTTATGACCATTTACGTTTTGGCGGCAATTGTCCAGGTTAAATATTTCCAAAAATTGTTGAAACATATCCATATTTTCATAAAGTGGTTGTAATTTACACGGATTTGGTGATGCAGGTAGTCATCCTGCTTTACTTAGTGGACATTTTGGTTCATTATTTCTGGAAATCTGGAGTAGACCCAGACAATGCCGCCATCCCATGTATCACATCTACTGGCGATTTGCTCGGGACAGCACTTTTAGTCATTGCTTTTCAAATCATTTACTGTATTCAAGGCGGAGACAATGAAGAAGGCTTAGTGGCATATTTACAATCATCATGATCAATTTATAACATCGTTACATAACTGAGAAAATAAACTCAATTCTCTAAATGCATAGCCTTTTTAACAAATTAGGCCTATTCTAACTATAACCTTCACCGAAAGTGACAGAAGATTAGCTACATGAAGAAATATTTTATGGGCCATAACTATAAAAAATATTTTCAGTATAGTTGCTCGGNAAATATTTTATGGGCCATAACTATAAAAAATATTTTCAGTACAGTTGCTCGGAGTACTTGGCCGGCCGAATAGTCGGCGAATTTTTGGCAAATTGCCGAGTTGTCGTACTCGGCCATTATTAAATAACTACTCGGGCATTACTCGGTCTATGGCCCGAGTATCAAAAATTTGTTAAAATTAATCGATGCCCTGGAGTAAAGGTGTAAAAAAATTCTTAAAATATTCGACGCTGAAAACGGTACTTGATGGGGTAGATAATTAGCGAAAACCCAGTTTAGATAAGTTCAGTCTCCCTAAACCATAAGAACTAACTTTTTGTTCTGTTAAATTTTTAAATAGTTATAAATGTTTGGGCATATGTAGTACTTGGCCGAGTACCACTACTCGGGCAACTTTAATTTTTAGAGTTGATTAATCAATTTATAGCTATTAACCTTGGAGCCTTCGTCACTTTTCGTGAAGGTTAAAGATAGAGGGATTGGCCCAATTTGTTGCAATTGCAACAGGCTGAACAACAATTAATTGAACCATCAATTAAGTTTATGTAATTTAGAGAGAGAGATGGAGAGATAGAGAGAGAACTTAATAAAATAACAATTTGGTTTTGAATTTTCACATAATAATAATTTGGATTACTTAAG
This sequence comes from Holacanthella duospinosa, assembly GCA_002738285.1. Lineage (NCBI taxonomy): Eukaryota > Metazoa > Arthropoda > Collembola > Poduromorpha > Neanuridae > Holacanthella > Holacanthella duospinosa. The sequence goes on along the minus strand of NIPM01000246.1, from coordinate 123,618 downwards.
AACAANTTTGTTGCAATTGCAACAGGCTGAACAACAATTAATTGAACCATCAATTAAGTTTATGTAATTTAGAGAGAGAGAGATGGAGAGATAGAGAGAGAACTTAATAAAATAACAATTTGGTTTTGAATTTTCACATAATAATAATTTGGATTACTTAAGAACACCGATAGTCGACATTCCCAAAACATTTACCATAAAAGCTGAAGTAAATATTGACCATCTAAAAATGATTTCATANCCGATAGTCGACATTCCCAAAACATTTACCATAAAAGCTGAAGTAAATATTGACCATCTAAAAATGATTTCATAACTGTACAACATTTCATCAAATTGTCTTCTTGTGAATATTCATCTTCCATTTTTCAGAAGCTAGATTGACATCACGCCTGTGTTTCTTGATGACGTCACTGACAAGTCGAAATGCATCATCCAATGATAAGTCTTTTCTCTCTACCATTCGTTAGAACGAGATTGTCACATTCATTGTTTTCAATTTCCTTGCACAGACCAAGGAGGACTTCCATCACCAGACTTAATGCACTCGCGGGATTAGTCATCATTACTTGAAATCACGATACATTTCTAGCCGAAATCTTAACGGCTAATATCTATTGCTTCGAGAGTTAGAGTAATAATATAGTGTAAACTCAAAATAATAGCTTTGGCTTCAGTNATTATTATTTTGTTGATTTTTGGTGAGCCCGGTGACCTATCTCCACACAGGACAAGGGACAAGGGTCAACATCAAGACCTCATATCTCACAGAAGTGAGCCATAATTTATTTTTGACCATTTCGGAAAAAATTAAATAGTATTGGGTGTAAAAATTTGGTCAGGAATTAAAAAAAATTTGTCAATTTAGGAAATAACCGAACACGAGCATTATCAAAATTCCGGATTACAATGTAAAGTTGACCAATTTAGATGGAAAAAATTACAAATGAAAGGCATATTTTGTCAGCAAGTTTGGAAAATTACTCTATCAGGGGTTAAAAAAGGGGAAAAAATTTACGTTGGGGAAAAATTTTCCCCCCAAGGGGAAAATCCACCTTAAGAAAGGTGGAAAAGTTGTTCAGATTTTCATTCTAAGCAACTTTTGTAGAAGAATTTTTTGGGTTATAGTAGAACCCAAAATCAAAATTTTGGACTTAGAAAAAAATTTTTCAAATTTTGTACTCAGAAAATTTTCGAAAAAAAATTTTTGCAAAAAATTTTCAGAGTCGCTTAAGAATGTCCTGAGACGGATTTTTATGCGAAAAAAAAAACGAAAAAAAAACATTTTGCAAAGAAAACTTGTAAATTTTTTGTCCCCACTATGGGTGATTCAATCAACATTCGTGACATGAAAGTAAAGAAAGTTTTATTGCACTTTCAATTTAAATAATAGTTTGGAGTTTGAATTTGTTGTGATGTTCTGAGCACATGATAAATATCGGAAGTACTAGATAGCCGCTTGTTTGACTTATCGCAATTTTATTTTGCAATAGAGTAATTATCAATTTCGTTTCGGTGTCAGTGTTTCCTATGAATACAATAACAATAGCCCACTTTTTGTTCACTTTAGAGCAACTTCAATTTGAATGTGAAAGTACATTAGTCACATGGTCTTATTTGTGTCTTGGGTCACTTCGACTAGTTCTCAGGAACTCGAGCTCACTTTTCATTGGAAATGTCACTGAAATTTGTGATCATGAGTTCACAGTAACTCAGGTTCTCGTGACTTGAGCTCGAAAATCAAAAAGTACAATATATTGGAAATTCGACCCTATCCTAATTAAGAACAGGGTCTATTGAAAGAATTGTTAATGGAAGGTCGTCATGTTGTTCTCCTTTAAATGTTTTCAACAAATGAACCAGAACCTTTATTGCAAAGTCGCCAGACGTACCCAGTCCTCCGAAACCTTCAGTTTTGTACAAAATGTCGTCAATATAAATTACAAAGAAAAAAAGACTCATTCCTGGCATCGCATGATCTAGCATATTAACTTCCCGTATGAAGTAGGCTGATGAAAGTAATGCTGTTTGAGGATGACTTTCTGATCCAGAAATTTCTTCATCACTCCAAGGATTTTTTAATTTTATAATTTCAGATTCCTATATTTTTTAATTTGTGAGACTCTGTTCAACATAGTATCCAAGCAGTTGTATAGTTCGGGATAGATTTGCTGTTCCAAAGTTTTCACTAACAATTTCACCTATGTATTCAATTGTTTTGAATTCTGAAACATCTAATTCGCTCAATCCGTTTTTTGACACCGTTATTAGAAAATGATAATGAAATTGGTAAGAAAGATTGTCTATACTTCAATAGAGTTATCACTAAGGTTTGAGCTCTGGTTCCACAGTGCTCCTTCAAAGCTATTAAACCAAGTAACTTAAAACAAAATGATTCTTATGTTCAAATTTTTTATCATGATAAAAATGTTGTTACGGTTTGGCCTCACTGTTGACTTTTCCTGGTCAACAATGAGCCAAAATGAAAACCCAAATGTTCTTAGAGCTAGATACTTAATTAAGCTCAAAGAACAAATAACCAAAAACCTAACACAAAAATGAAATAAAGCTTTGCTTTCTATAAAAAATACCACATACACAAAATACAACAATAAACACAACACTCTCACAAAATTGTAACACATACATAAATAATTCAAGGACGCCGCAATTATGCGCAACTTTTCGTATTTTTATGCGGCGGATTGTATTCTTTTATGCAGTAAAACCTCAAAAATTATGCGTTTTATGCGATTTCAAAAAAAGCGTAATTGACTTGGATAATTTTTAAGAAACATCTTAATTATATTGATTAATCGCTATCAGAATCAAGCTCAGCTTCTTCTCCTGCCTCATTGTCTTTATTGTAAACCACTTTCAAGTGAGTTTCGAGATTTTCTTCTGTCAGATTGGTCCGAAGATAAGTAAATGTCCGTCTTAGCATTTCCCGCTTTTTATTTTTATTTAGGTTTTAAGGTTTCTAATGTTTTTTGTTGGTTTTAAAATCTTTTTTTTTAGAATTTAAGGTTTTTAATGTTTGTTTTTGTTAGGTTTTTTATTTATTAGTTATATTTTATTATTTTTTGAAGATCTTTTAATTTATTTTTTAGGTTTTTTTATTTTAGGTGTTTTATTCAAGTTTTTTTTTCATATTTTTGTTAGGTTTTATAATTTTTTTAGGTTTTTTTATTTTAAATTTTTTAAACATAAATAAAAACCTTAAAAATAAATATAAAACCTAAAGACATTTTAAAATTTAAGAAAAAAACTTAAAAAAAACTCAAAATTAAAAACCTTAAAAATATTTAAAAATCTAAATAAAAATAAATAAAATCCTACAAATCTAAATAAAAAATAAATACCTTCAAAAAATTAAAAACTTTAACACTAAAAAACCTAAAAATATATAAAAAGACCTAAAAACAAGAGAAAACCTTACAAAAATAAAAAAAATTAAAAAGTAAAGAAACCTAACAAAAAAAATTGAAAATTAAAAAAAAAATTATTGGAGTTTTAACAGTGCTAACACTAGGAGGTAACACTGGCTGTTACCGNTTAAAAAAAAAATTATTGGAGTTTTAACAGTGCTAACACTAGGAGGTAACACTGGCTGTTACCGATGCGTTATTTTATTGCATATTTGGAAAAGTTTAGCGATGAATCCTTGAGAAAATCTTGTCCTAGTGTTTGGTAATACACCGTTACGATTATGCGTTTTATGCAAAACGGCGTTCCTGATTATTATTATTAAGCACTGTGTCAATATTATCAAACCTGGTTGTTGTAACAGATCGGTAATAGAACAAATTGTTCAAAAATTATTTCAAACTAGTAGTTAAGGAAAATGTGTAAAATTGGGTCAAACAGTTTGAGATTAAAGCCAAGATGCGGTTACGAACCAGTACAATTCTTGATGTCTCACATGGGACAAATTTTCATAAATTAATATGAATTACGTACTATGATATAAAGACTAATATCGACTTAATAATATGAAAATCTGGTTGAAAATTATAACTTATCAACTTATGTTCATAGTTTAAAATCAAAATTATAAAGCCGTAAGTTACAATTTCACACTTTTTGTTTGCAAGAATTCTTTCTTACCCTGGAGACCCCAATCCCCAAGATAGTCGAAGAATTATTATATTTATTTTGATTGTGAATTTTTATGCAATATCCCATAAAACCTGTTTAAGAATATAAAACTTAAAAATTGAGTTCCAAGAAGCTACTGGAGTATACACAAATGATTTCGTCATAGCTCAACCATGAACATGAAATTTTCTTTTAATACCTACTTATAATTTGCTAGTTTAANCAAATGATTTCGTCATAGCTCAACCATGAACATGAAATTTTCTTTTAATACCTACTTATAATTTGCTAGTTTAAGACTTACCGTATTTCCTCCAATAGTGCTATTCCTGTTTTAGTGCCCTAAACTCTAAATAGCACCCCCGTCTGTCTTTTCAGATGAAGGAATACTGCCTTGCATCCAATGGTAACCTGACTTCTGATAGTGCCTTGCCTCCAAGCATATTACCCTAGGAGTTTTATCGTTTCTTCTGAAACCAAATTCAAATAAATAAATATTCAATTATATAAATTGNCAAATGATTTCGTCATAGCTCAACCATGAACATGAAATTTTCTTTTAATACCTACTTATAATTTGCTAGTTTAAAGACTTACCGTATTTCCTCCAATAGTGCTATTCCTGTTTTAGTGCCCTAAACTCTAAATAGCACCCCCGTGTCTTTTCAGATGAAGAATACTGCCCTGCATCCAATGGTAACCTGCCTTCTGATAGTGCCTTGCCTCCAAGGATATTACCCTAGGAGTTTTATCGTTTCTTCTGAAACCAAATTCAAATAAATAAATATTCAATTATATAAATTGNCATATTACCCTAGGAGTTTTATCGTTTCTTCTGAAACCAAATTCAAATAAATAAATATTCAATTATATAAATTGTTATGAAGACATGAAAAATCAATCGCTTACAATAACTTATTTTTGAAGATGAGTTTTAAAAATAGTACCCCGTGGTATTATTAGAGGAAATACGGTATGTTGCTAAGTTAAAGTGACACAAATGTGGTTTATATGACCTCTGCCTCATTGTATCTAATTAAATCAAAGAGTCAATGATGATGAACATAAATATGCACAGCCAGATCTCCACTGTTATCCTGTCCTTAGAGAATTAGAAGTTTTGCAAATTGCAACAACGCAGAAGAACAAAATTATTCTTTTGCTCTTGCAAATTCCAGATTCCTTCGCAACATCTTTGTTACTCACTCGTTGAAGTTAACACCTTTGACATCATCTTTAAAAGCGTCTCATTCCTGTTTATAAGTATTTCAATAAGACTATTTTCTCATACACTTATTACAATTCAAGCTTTTGAAACTGATCGAGATTATCTAATAATTAAACATAAAGCTAAAAGTTAATCAATCAACAAATTTTTTAAAACAAAGAAGAGCCGAAGTGAGCGATAATAATCGAACATTTTCAATCCTGTGACAAAGGTCAGAAAAACAAAAGAGAAAATGCAATTCTATACTGTCATTCTTGTATCACTGTGCTGTCTTGCCATCTTGTCAAATAATGTTGCTGCGTTCAATCTTTTCAAAAAATCAAAGGGCGCACCGCCATCAGAGAGCGAACTCTTATGTAATAGTTGTCTCAACACGGTAAACTCTCCTGTCTGTGGCAACGACAGGGTTACTTATCAAAATCCATGTCAGTTCAAGTGTGCACTGACAAAAAATAAAGGTAACCAAATATACCAAGCCTTTATTTTGTATAATTTTTTCATCAAGAAGTAAACTATTGTATTTTTTTGTTACAGAATTGAGAGTTCAAAGAACCGGAAATTGCACTCAATAAGCAAACATATTTCTAAAAGTCTTTGTTCAGGGTCAGAGGTCACGAATCATTACATCCACTCAGCAAGAAATTTTCTCTTCAGTACTGTCTGCTTCAATCTATTACAAATAATAATTATTTAAATAGCCTCCTCACAATTTATATTCTATAATTTTGTTGCATGATTGGTAAACAGAATAAAATTTGTCATTTGCTTGTATCGGTAGAGTATTCATCAAGGTTCACGGGAATCTCTATTTGCGAAAAGCAATTTTTAAAACGGCGAATTCAAAATTTAGGAATTTTATCGAATACAATTTGCTGTTATGCTGTTACGCCCTCAGAGTAATCCTGGCTCGCATTCTCTCAGGTTCCAAAGTTAAGGAGCCCAATGAGTTTATATTTAATCTAAATGCAGTAAGGTCTGATACACTAGAAGTACCGTCTCTGATGCTACATGTAGTGGACTCTATATCTAGCAGCTCTGCTGCTAGAAGTAGTGTAGCTGCTTTTTCTAGGTGCTTTGCTCCTACTTCTAGGGTCTTGCAGTGTTGCCTACCTTTCGTAGCATATTGTTGAATTTTGCTACAAAAATTCTTTATAAAAAAAATAATCAATTAATTGTAAAATAAATGAGCAAATAGTTCTACAGTGAAACAAAAAGTGGTAAACTATTCTATTATTTCTCAAAACAAAATACATGTAATTTATAAATATTAAAAGTAGAGCTTACCGAAGTACAGTGGAACCTCTCTATAAAACAACTTATTTAAGACCACCTCGCTAAAAGATACACTTTTTAAAATGTTTATTCTTCTTATGGCGTTTACAATGCTAACCTACCTCTCTTTAAGACCCCTCTTTAAAAGACCACCTCTATATAAGACACATGCTTTTACACTCAACTCGAGGGAAATACTCTCCTTATAAGACCACTTGTGCAAAAATTAGAGCGAAAATTTAAATTTTTAGTTTTTTCACTTTTTCAAAAGTTGGGATTTCAAGTACAATTTCGTCAAGTTAAGTGACCTGGACTGAAAAGTTCTTTCTAGTTCGCAAGACTGCTTAACGTTTGACAAAAAAGAATAACAATGGACAAAAAATCGAAATCGGTCAAGAAGGGGAAGAGCGGCGCTAAATCAAAACATTGTTAAAACCATACAACCAAAAATTAAAGCTTATTTTAGTGCAATCTAAACGTAATAAATTGGGAAGATTGCTTATTTAAACTTATTAGTTTGATTCATAAAAATATTCCCTTCATTTACTCTTTATAAGACACANACTGCTTAACGTTTGACAAAAAAGAATAACAATGGACAAAAAATCGAAATCGGTCAAGAAGGGGAAGAGCGGCGCTAAATCAAAACATTGTTAAAACCATACAACCAAAAATTAAAGCTTATTTTAGTGCAATCTAAACGTAATAAATTGGGAAGATTGCTTATTTAAACTTATTAGTTTGATTCATAAAAATATTCCCTTCATTTACTCTTTATAAGACACATAGTGGTCTTCTAAGGAGACTCTATATAAGACCACCTCCCTATAAGACACACTTTGGGCGTCTCCGATAAGGTGGTCTTATAGAGAGGTTCCACTGTATCTGTATCATTTATATTATTTTTCTCATCTGACAATTAATCAACCATTTATACCAGGATTCCTGAATACTAGGGATGGACTTGTTAGNGGGAAGATTGCTTATTTAAACTTATTAGTTTGATTCATAAAAATATTCCCTTCATTTACTCTTTATAAGACACAGTGGTCTTCTAAGGAGGCTCTCTATATAAGACCACCTCCCTATAAGACACACTTTGGGCGTCTCCGATAGGGAGGTCTTATAGAGAGGTTCCACTGTATCTGTATCATTTACATTATTTTTCTCATCTGACAATTAATCAACCATTTATACCAGGATTCCTGAATACTAGGGATGGACTTGTTAGNCATTATTTTTCTCATCTGACAATTAATCAACCATTTATACCAGGATTCCTGAATACTAGGGATGGACTTGTTAGCGGAAATATGGGGCTCAAGGATCAAAACTTAGCACTCAAATGGATTCAGAATAATATTGAACAATTTGGAGGGGATAAGGACTGTGTCACAATTCAAGGCGAATCAGCTGGGGGTAACTCCACTACAACGCAAGAATTTTATTGTAAATTGTATCTTCGATAATAAGCATTATTGTTTATGTAGGAGTAAGCGTTAGTCATCACTTGCTTTCACCAATGTCAAAAGGTAAGATAATTTAATTATCAAATTGAGTCAGTTAGCAAGAAAAATTGAATTTAGGATTGTTCCATCGTGCAATTTCTCAAAGTGGGACATCACTAAACTCTTGGGCCATACAAAGAAATCCAGAAAAGCAGGCTAAACGATACGCTGAGCAACTTAAGTGTCCAACAACAAATACAAAGGAAATGGTTACTTGTTTGAAAAGTCGTCCAATGTCAGATATTTTGAATGTCCATAAAGAGACTGAGGGGTAGTTCTTTGTGGATATAATTTTTTTGATGCGCGATGGATATTTAAGTTGATAAAATTGTACTATTACCTGATTGTAAATGCGATGAGATCACTTGTGATGTGATTTTTGAAATTTAATTATATTGAAGTAGTTAATTATTTGTAATGTAACTCCAATGAAAATACTGAAAACTGCGTGTACAATCAGGTGTGAAAATGAGTGATGGAAAATGAAGTCTCAGTAATTTGGCGAGGAGGTGAGAGTCAATATGGCAACATTTTAGATTCTATTTTATGGAAGAGAGTAAGGCCACATGTGTAACTTTATGATGCGCCAGTGGTTTCACGGTAGTCCAGCTCTCGCTACCAAAAGCAATTTGGGGGGTGACCCTGGTACTGGTATCAAAAATAACGGTAGCGGGAAATAGTTTCTGACAACTTGCGGTAACGAAAAAAGTTTAGTCACAAGTAGTGGTAGCGAGAAAGTGTTAGTTAATCTCAGTAGCGTAGAAATTTTTAGTTAAATGTTACCGGTAANCAACATTTTAGATTCTATTTTATGGAAGAGAGTAAGGTCACATGTGTAACTTTATGATACGCCAGTGGTTTCACGGTAGTCCAGCTCTCGCTACCAAAAGTAATTTGGGGGGTGACCCTGGTACTGGTATCAAAAATAACGGTAGCGGGAAATAGTTTCTGACAATTTGCGGTAACGAAAAAAGTTTAGTCACAAGTAGCGGTAGCGAGAAAGTGTTAGTTAATCTCAGTAGCGTAGAAATTTTTAGTTAAATGTTACCGGTAATTACCGCAGTAGCGGTAACGGTATCGTAGTAGCGGTAACGGTACCGCGGAATTTGATGGCTGTAGCGTTAGGATTTTTTCCTCCCAAAATAGCGGTTGCAATTGCACGTCCCGCAGCAAAAGCAAATTTTTTTAAATGTTGAGACATCGGTAGTGCGGACGATGTTATCGGTAGCGCGTGTCATGTTATCGGTAGCGGAGAGTCGAGGTACACATATGGGTGATGTACCTCGCTCTCGTTTGAATATGATATTTCCCACTTTCCATTCAATCACATTTCATTCAATGGTCCGCACTCAGGCAATATGTTATGGTTTGNAATTGCACGTCCCGCAGCAAAAGCAAATTTTTTTAAATGTTGAGACATCGGTAGTGCGGACGATGTTATCGGTATGGCGTATCATGTTATCGGTAGCGGAGAGTCGAGGTACACATATGGGTGATGTACCTCGCTCTCGTTTGAATATGCTATTTCCCACTTTCCATTCAATCACATTTCTAAGTTACCAGGCGTGAGTCCGTTATACAATACCAAACGAGTAGAATGAAATAATCCACAAAGAACTACCCTGAGTTCAAAAAGCACAAACTTGTTTAATAACAACTTATCGTTAATTGAAAGAATTTTTGTTTTTTCGGAATATTTTCAGAGATCCCATTACGCTCTTTGCACCTACTGTGGAAGTTTTTAAAGATGGTGCATTTCTTCAANGGAATATTTTCAGAGATCCCATTACGCTCTTTGCACCTACTGTGGAAGTTTTTAAAGATGGTGCATTTCTTCAAGACTTTCCATGCGATATCATTCGCTCAGGAAAAGTAAACAGAGTTCCTTGGATGTGTGGGTATAATGCTGATGAAGGTCATTATAAAAGACGGTCATTCAAAGGTTCCTTTATATAATTTCCCCAACGGAAAGTTATTTTAAAATTTTCTTTGCATTTTTAGTGCTTTTCAGTAATGAAAGCAACTGCCGTTGCTTGAAGGAAACATGGATGAAAAATTAGCTTTTCTTATGCATTACAATAATGGAGACAGGAAACACGGATGATATTGTACACAAAACCATAGATTTTTATTTTGATAAAAATTCAATAATCATTGAAATAGAAAACTTTAACACCTACACTAAAATTTTCACTGTTGTGATTTTTGCATT
>NIPM01000246.1:0-113216 GCA_002738285.1 Holacanthella duospinosa | reverse complement strand
GCTAAAAAATGGATAACTGAAAATTTACTTGGACAAAAATCTGAGATGACAGGTTAGATTAATAATTAAAATTAATTAATTATTATTGATTGAAGATGGGAATGATGGGATCATCACATAATTGAATTTATTTATTTTTTAAAGTGAGTTCTCATGCAGACGAACTCATACTTTTATTTCAAACGGATATATTTGGAGTAATAAACCCAGGGCATCAGTAATACGAGATGTCAAAAAATTTAGTAAAGTTATGGGCAAATTTTGCAAAAAGTGAAAGGTAATTTATTTTCTAATATTCTGTAAAATATAACTTGTTTCTTTTACATATTTCGTTAATTGTTCAATTTTATATAAGGCATATCAACTTCTTGAATAAACCGTTGATACAAGTAGACAAGGATACACAAGAACTAAATTTTTTGAAACTTGATATGAATCCGGAAATTCTTTCTCATCCTAACATCGAGCGGTATAAGTTTTGGAAGAAAAATTCATTGCTACTTCAATCAAATGCTAATTGATATAACTAAATTCAATTTCTCAAAACATTAAAAAAATAATTAATACTACTGTTCATCAGTCACATTTACATCTCACGCCTCGATTTTCGTGCGTGCGCATGACACATATAGAGACTTCAGGATTCTTTTTTTTTCAGTTTTCAGGGTATAATTAACTTTTTTTTTTAAGTTATGGACAATAATTAATTAACTCAAACGTAAGTTAACCAAGTCAGAATAATATCAAATTAATTTACACAAAGCTATAGAAAAGTATAACACTATGCAAGGACGCATAAGCTTGACATATGGATAGGTTCACCCCTTCAGCCTTCATATCTTCCCAGAGTTCGAAAACTTCGGAATTATTCGAATTATTCGTATGGAGACCAGCCCTCACTTTGTATTTCTTTGTGCATTTGATGCAGACATAAATAGCTACCTTCGTTTGTTTCTAAGGTGATGGTGACTCTGTCTGCACTTCCTGTGCATCTGCTGATAACAGTGGTGACTTCTATGTCATGAATCTGGCTGATGCGTCGCTTGTATTTTTGTAGTAAGGTTTCCCANCTGATAACAGTGGTGACTTCTATGTCATGAATCTGGCTGATGCGTCGCTTGTATTTTTGTAGTAAGGTTTCCCATCCTCCTTCCTGTGGATTAAATCTGCATTTGTAGAATTCACATGTGATTGATGTAGGTGGCGGGTAAAACATTGTAAGAATGCTGCCTACGCATCTTATATTGTTGGCAGGGATTTGTGTGGAGGGTTTGGTTACTTGTGGGATGGTAGAGTTGGCCGCATTTGAGAAATCAGCTTGAGTTGTACTTGATTGTATAGTACTGACATCNACTTGTGGGATGGTAGAGTTGGCCGCATTTGAGAAATCAGCTTGAGTTGTACTTGATTGTATAGTACTGACATCAAGAGGGAAATTTGACGAGTCTTTGATGTTTGGACTTGGGGATCAGCTTTGATGGTTTGATGAGTCAGATGGTGTTCAGGGTGATAAAATGGATCAAAAAAGAAAGATAAAAAATATAAAACAATTAAAATTGATAATTAACATTAAGACACATTATGTAGCTTACGCTGCTGGTCATTCGGGCGTCAATGTCGTCTATATGTAGGTGGAGCCTAGTGTGGCCTGGATCGCGTCAGGTCTGTGTTGGGCTAGATACACATAGTTCGGTGTATGTACTATCTCTATCCGATCACAAGTATGACCTCCAGAGGTCATCAAAGTTAACACATAAAATCCCTAAAATTGCTTCCGATTGGATTGAAACTTTCCACAAAGCTAGTCATTTACGTCCTGACCAATGTTGAAATGGGGGTCAAAAAAATTCAATCACAGGTTTGACCTCCAGAGGTCATCATAGTTGACACATAAAATTCCTATTTAACAAAGGCTAACCTAACTTTGAAAGGTGTTTCGATCTGTAATACGTTCTGACCAATGTTGAAATAGGGGTCAAAAAGATTCGACTACAGGTTTGACCTCCAGAGGTCATCATAGTTAACACAAAATTCCTAAAATTGTTTCCGATTGGATTGAAACTTTCCACAAAGCTAGACATTTACGTCCTGACCAATGTTGAAATGGGGGTCACAAAGATTCGATCACAGGTTTGGCCTCCAGATGTCATCATTGTTAACACATAAAATTCCTAAAATTGTTTCCGATTGGATTGAAACTTTCCACAAAGCTAGACATTTACGTTCTGACCAATGTTGAAATGGTGGTCAAAAAGATTCGACTACAGGTATGACCTCCAGAATTCATCATAGTTAACACATAAAATTCCTAAAATTGTTTCCGATTGGATTGAAACTTTCCACAAAGCTAGACATTTACGTCCTGACCAACGTTGAAATGGGGGTCGAGAAGATTCGATCACAGGTTTGACCTCCAGAGGTCATCATAGTTAACACATAAAATTCTTAAAATTGTTTCCGATTGTATTGAAACCTTCCACAAATTAAAAAAAAATAATTCCCTCCGAAAATTTATCGAAAAAGTACTTTATTCTTGCCCTAACAAGGTGACAAAATGAAATGGTTGAGTAAAAATAGTAAAATGATAACTTGCTTGACAATTAACGGAGAAAATTTGTTACTCCTTGACAACGGCTGCAGTGACTCTAGTCTGCCCATAATTCTCTTATAAATTTCCGAAGCGCTGTCGAATCCGTTGTCGGTAAGAAATGCAAATAGAGAATAGGCTATTGTCCACTCTACAATCAAATTAGACTTTTGAGCGAAACGTTCAATGCAATATTCTCCGACCCACTTCCCAAACCCATTCAGCATAGTCTCCTCATACTCAAGGTAAATGACATTCTTTTCAGTTTCTGCAGAAGGGACTGAGCAAGCAGTCCATGATAGATTCAAAAAATCTCTTGGCTTTCAGAATGGCATGTTTCGAAGGTTTTGAGTCTATCGTATCTGTATCATTGGAGACAATGGATAATGAAATGAGATCAAAATTATTCCCAAGCGAGACTAAGGGCGGTATAACCAATACTTGACTTTCGACTTTGGAACCTGATATCGAAGTCGAAAGTCAAGATTTCAAATTACCAACAGAAAACTTGAACACGACTCAACCAGATTTCGACTTTGAGTTCAGGTCCCACTTGACTCAGAGTCAAGGTTCGTAATCTGTATTATAAAAGTTTTTTGAGCTCAAGACTCGAACCATTATTCTGAGTCGAAATCAGAACAAGAGTGTTTTGTCAATACAGTAAAACCTGTGTTTGTGCNCGACTTTGGAACCTGATATCGAAGTCGAAAGTCAAGATTTCAAATTACCAACAGAAAACTTGAACACGACTCAAACAGATTTCGACTTTGAGTTCAGGTCCCACTTGACTCAGAGTCAAGGTTCGTAATCTGTATTATAAAAGTTTTTTGAGCTCAAGATTATCGACTCGAACCATTATTCTGAGTCGAAATCAGAACAAGAGTGTTTTGTCAATACAGTAAAACCTGTGTTTGTGCAACTAAATGTGATTCGTCAGATATAATGATAGACACTCCCAATAACGTAAAGATGCAGTTAAAGGTTCCGTTGTATTTGAAATCTAAGTTTTATTCTATTTTTTTAGTCTTAGCAAAACAATTAATTATAGTAGTTAATTTAACTTCTGCCCACGATTCTAGAAATGGTAATGAANATTATAGTAGTTAATTTAACTTCTGCCCACGATTCTAGAAATGGTAATGAAAAAAAAAACCTTTACTTCACTTAACTTTACTTTGAAGAATAAAAACTTTTAGCCAAAGTTGNTCGTCAGATATAATGATAGACACTCCCAATAACGTAAAGATGCAGTTAAAGGTTCCGTTGTATTTGAAATCTAAGTTTTATTCTATTTTTTTAGTCTTAGCAAAACAATTAACTATAGTAGTTAATTTAACTTCTGCCCACGATTCTAGCAATGGTAATGAAAAAAAAAACGTTTACTTCACTTAACTTTACTTTGAAGAATAAAAACTTTTAGCCAAAGTTGAAAAAGTGCCGTCCAATTATTTGAGTTTTACGTTTACCACCATATGGGAAAAGTAAGAGGAGGCGGAGCATGGTTGTTGCACAAACACAGGTTCTACTGTAATAAAATGATACCAACATGCACACATGGGCGTTTGAGGTTCGCCGAACCTTCCGAACCCGAACCTAGTACAAAGCATTTTTGCCGCATCGTACCCAAACCGAACCTCGACTCTATCGAACTGAGCCGAACCCGAACCAACTTCAAATTTTACTTTAGCGCACCGAACCCGCGCCGAATTTCGACTTTATTCGAACCGAGCCGAACTCGACTCTACTTTAATATTTTACTCTCTCGAACCGAANTCTACTTTAATATTTTACTCTCTCGAACCGAACCCGCACCGAATCGAACCCGAACCTTGCCCCATTTAATATCCAAACATTCAGGTTCGCCGAACTTCCCGACCTAACAACTTAACAACCTAACGACCTAACCGATTCTTAAATACAAAAATTTAAGGCCGCACCGAACCCGTATCGAACAATGTCCGGTTCGGTTCGAGGTTCGATGAAATTTTTCCGAACCTCAAACGCCCATGTGTGCCAACATGTAATTCTATTCATCCAGTCACGTCATGACAGCTAATGTTTTTCTTTCTAGGAATGAATTAGTTCGTTAGAAATTTGAACTTACTTGAACTTAGACGAAAGGTTCTCTATCCAGAGAATTCGTTTTCCTTCTCACGAGTGTATTGAGTCCAACCGGACACTGCGGTCGTCCTGCATCCATTTTGTCCAACATCAGCCTTAAATCGCTGTAACTGTAACTGGTCGAGATACATTTATCTTTCGTTGTGTTGTTTGAATGGAATGATTTTTCCATTCTGATTTGTGAAGGATTGAAGTCTCCCTCTATATCAGTAAAAATCTCAGGCTTTCTATTCAAACAAATTGAAATAAAATTCTGTTTGAATGAAAATGTCGTGTCACATGGTGTTGTGTTAACCATTTATTTCCCTTAACCTTACCAGTTTAGCTGACCACATTATACAGCAGTTTCGTAAAGTGTATGCCATTTCTCACTTTTATAGAATAGAACCAACTAAACTTTACGTTGCCTGTGCGTAAATTTTCAGGGACCGACTAAAAAACTTATCGGTAAGGCAGACCGAATTCCTTACCAAAACTAAACATTAAACTTCTTCTTCAGATGTCGAAATGTCTGTTTCTGGTTCAATTTCACTGCCGAGGGTGATAACTAGCTTACACAGCATAAGTTCAGCCACCAATTGGTTAACATGGTTGGGATCACAGTTGCTAAGTATCGGTATCGGCCCGATACCCGATACTTGATGTTGCACCCCGATACCGATAGCGATACCGATACTTTTTCCAAAAAAAATACCGATACCTATACCTACACCGATACTTTTTACAAAATTGAACCCGATACCGATACCTATACCCATACTTTTCTAAAAAAATATCCCGATACCTATACCTATACCGATACCTTTTTGAAATAAATTCCCGATACCGATACCTATACCCATACTTTTTCCTTAACAAAACCCGATACCTATACCGATACCGATACCTTTTAAAAAAAAACCGATACCGATACCTAAAGTTATGACTTATGCCTAATGAAAACAGTTGGCTTTTTATAAACAATAAATAAATATTAAAGGTATGACTACCCTGAAAATAGTACGGAAACTTGACTTTATTACTCTTTCTTATGTTAAACTTCTATTTGCGTTAATTTTATGGCACAATTTCATTTAAGATTTGAAATAATAGAGATTTAAATATTAGGTTTATGTCTGAACCAAACCTAATTATGAGATTGGCGTCAAGAATCAGTGACGTAGAAGTACTTTCTCCTTTCTCCAGACTTAGTACGTCTCTCAAAAACTCAATTCCAGACCTAATTCCCTCTCAATTTAGGTCTGAGATTAAGTCCAAACTAGTGTTCCGCATGGGTCTGGCGCATTAGCCGGCTCAATAGCTCTGGCTCTGGCTCTGGCTCGAGCTGGCTCACAAAAATTAATGAGCCAGAGCCAGTGCATGGCTCTGGCTCATGTAATAATTTTGAGCCAGAGCCATGGCTCATGAGCCAGCTCAACAAAACTTGGGAGCCATGGCTCAATGGCTCAACTTTTTCCAATGAGCCAATGGAAAAAAAATTTCTTTTTTTTATGTTGAGCCATGAGTCATGGCTCTGGCTCATGAGCCAGCTCAGCAAAAATGCGGAGCCAGAGCCATGGCTCATGAGCTGGCTCACCGTTCGGGTGAGCCATTAGCCATGGCTCATTGAGCCAATGGCTCTGGCTCACGCCAAAAGCTGAGCCATGCTGAACACTAGTCCAAACCAAAACTTTTGTCTTTTTTGTTTTTCTTCAATTTATAAGGAAAATTTAAGTTTTAGTTTCATTTATTTTATTACTATTCGTAAATTTCTTAATCTTTTTAATAATTAATTCAGTGTTGGGTACAAAAAAAATTAACCTCCTTCCGCACTGTCCCAACTCCCCCCATCCACTCCCGCTTCCCACCCGCACTATCCCACATCCCTACCGTCAATTCCCGCATCCCACATGCACTATCCCACATCCCTTCCGTCGATTCCCGCGTTTTCCCCGCATTATCCCACATCCCTCCCATCCATACCCGCATCCCACCTCACCATCTCGCATCCCTCCCGTCCATTCCCGCACTATCCCATATCCCACTCATTCACTCCGCATGTCTACCGTCTATTCCCGCATCCCTCCCGCACTATCACACATCCCTCCCACACTGTTCAGTACAGCTATTGCTAGGACGTTAAACATCGTAGTTGTATTCACTTTAACGTTAGCCTTTCCTTCCAGAAAATGAATAAAATATTTTGTTTCAGAACTACTAAACCAAAACTAAATGAACCATCCGGTTTTAGTAAACTTAATGAACGTTGACTTATGAAACACTCAGGTGTGTATAAAACTTAATCCGTTTTCGTTTTCAAATACGATTTCTTTACTTCTGTTAAGACTCAATAATTTAATATAATAAATAGTTATTGATTGATCAACTTTGAAGCTTACAGTTAATGAATTGGATACGAATTTTAACCCTTCTGTGGTGCGAATTAAGTTTTTTTCTTTTTCTACGTGTTATTTGAGTGCTATTTCAAAACCTGCAAGTATCCGCGATAGTATCGGCGATACCAACTAAAATCCCGATACCTATACCTATACCGATACTTTTCTCAAAAAAATTCCCGATACCTATACCGATACCGATACTTTTTTCAAAAAAATTCCCGATACCTATACCTATACCCATACTTTTTCAAAAAAAAATCTCGATACCGATACCTATACCGATAGATTTTTTTTAAACAATGCCGATACCGATACTTAGGGCAAAGTATCGGTATAGGTATCGGTATCGGCTATACCATTCCCGATACTTGTATCGGGTTTGGTATCGGGTTAGCAACTGTGGTTGGGATTCGACCAAAAGGGCCGCACTAAATTTTTCTTCATGAGGGTGTGTACAAAAAAAATTTTGTAAGTACAAAATTTTTTTAAAGTCCAATATGACCGATGAAATGACCTCAATAAAAGTTGTGCAGCATGTTAAGCTGAGTAATATTTCCCTAAGCTGATTTTTTCTATGATGACTCATCGAAGTCACAAGTCAAGCTCAAACCCCGGGTACCTCAAACGCGATGAAATAACACAAATCAAAGTTGTTCAGAATGTTAAACTGAGTTTTCTTTCTCAAATTTTTTCCTGTAATGACCCATCGAGGTCACAGGTCAAGGTCAAACCACTGGTCTCACAAGTGATGAAATGACCCAAATAAAAGTTGTTCAGAATGTTAAACTTATTGTAACTTTTTCTGCTTATATTCCCAATGAAAATCCAGCTTTAGTAGGTAGGGTAGGCATTACCTTTTTCTTAATTTAGTTTGACTTTGACCTGTGACCTCGTTGGGTCACCACAAGAAAAAATTTCACGTGGAACAGTTACTCAGTTTAACATTCTGAACTTTTATTTGTGTTACTTCATGGCTTATAAGAGACCCGGGGATTGACCTTGACCTGGATGGGTCATCACAGAAAAAATCACCATAGGGAAATATTACTCAGCTTAACATGCTGCACAACTTTTGTTTAGGTCCTTTTATCAGTCATGTAGGCCTTCAAAAAAATTTGGACTTAAAAAATTTTTTTACACACCCTTATGGAGAAAAATTTACTGCTGCCCTTTTGGTTAAATCCAACCGTATTAACCAATTGGTGGCTGAACTATGCTGTGTAAGCTAGTTATCATCATCTTCGGCAGTAAAAGTGAATCAGAAACAGACATTTCGACATATGAAGAAGAATTATAATGTTTTAGTTTTGGTAAGGAATTCGGTCAGCCTTACCGGTAAGTTTTTTAGTCGGTCCGTGGAAATTTACTCACACGCAACGTAAAGTTTAGTTGGTTCTATAGACCTGGCGTTTCGGAGGTCCTTAAAACATGTATTACACTACACTACACTATTTATACAAAAATAAGCAACGTAACTTACGTAGTAATTAACACAATGAGCTCTCAATTTTGGTCGGAGTTTCCTTCTGTGCTGCTATCCGACAAAAATGACTTAAGGTTGTATCGACAATGAAAACCCAAGGGCTAAATACTTTGATCTCGTTGTCTTTTCCTACAATTGGTAGTGGTAATGAATAAGAATCATGGTAATTTTGATCCGAGGATCAAAATTACCATGACCAATTGGTCAGAGTTATTTGTTAGTATCGATAATAAGAAAATGACTACGACCACGAAGTAATTTACAACTACCATCAAATATTTGACGGTGGTCAAGGGGTAGGGTTTTTCAGAATTTTTGATACAAGCATCAGTGGATTGCTGCGGAAGTTTGAAATGCGACTTCTCTGAGTTAAATTTCTAAAAAATGTTCCAAAAGATGAATCATGTTATAGAAATTTCCAGTAATAGTAAAATAAGATATTTATGATAAATTGCAATCAACGCGATTTTTTTTTTGAATTGCCTTGTTTACCTTACAAACATTCTTCAGAAATGCCAGATATAGCGGTTTATTAGTAGAAATTCCATTCCGCGCACATCAGCCGGGTGGAATTGGAGAAAATAGGACAAAATAGCAAGCTAAGTGCCGATATAATTATATAATAATATAAAAATTGAATTCAGAAATTTTATTCGAATTTCATCACTAAAACTCTTCAATTAAATTAAATGAATTTTTTTTTCTACCAAGTTGAGTTAAATTTTCAACTCAAAAGCTTCAACTAAATGTTTCTGCTATAGCAAACATTGAAATGGGATTGAGAAGTAAAATTTTTGACTTATCATTTTTCAATCATTGGCTTGTCCCAGATAAAATGACACTAATAGAAATGGATATTTTAAAAAAACTATCATAAGTATCAATATTTATTTTATTATAGATAAGGATAAATATCAATTGATATTTATCCATTGATATTTAGCATCCCTGAAAGTTTCATTTTATTAATTGTAATTAATAGAAATTTCATTGTATCTATTAATTTTAATTAATTAAAATTNAGTTTCATTTTATTAATTTTAATTAATAGAAATTTCATTGTATCTGTTAATTTTAATTAATTAAAATTTCATTGAAATTTGTCAAAATTAAAAAAAAAATCTAAAATTATTGGATCGGACNAAAGTTTCATTTTATTAATTGTAATTAATAGAAATTTCATTGTATCTATTAATTTTAATTAATTAAAATTTCATTGAAATTTGTCAAAATTAAAAAAAAAATCTAAAATTATTGGATCGGACTCAAATTAATCCGCTGCCAAATTGAAGTTTTACGTGATGTTCAGCTTCCATTATCCACTAAACAGGTTCTCAGTTGGATTTAAGCAAAGATTACTGTTAAGGTAAGCTGTATGGGATAAATTACACGAAGTAATTTATTTAGTAATTAGCAGTACAATTGTTCAAGTGAACTAATTGTTGAACTAAAAAAATAATTATTCAAAATTCGTGGCAAATAACTATGATCTCGTAGTAAATTTGACTAATGACTCGAGATCCTGTGAACCTTGGTCCAATTTTTGTTGTCGATATGGAATTGACTTTGACGACTTGGTGAAGTTCAGCGCCTGGTAGTTGGCACCTTGGTCATTAGACAAATTGACTAAGCCATTGTCGATACCACCTTTAATCGATTTTACCTATATTTCACATAAATTAACTTAGTTTGCTAACGACCGCTATAACTTAACGTTATTAGCATGGGAGTTTGTGTTCAGCTTTGAAAGTTAAGTTTTATATGTTAAAAAAATAGGTTCAAGTTAAAATCCACTAGACGGCTGTCTTTGTATAAAAGTTCAATCGCCACCTGGGGGAGGCGGTACAACACAGAGATGGTTTAGAGGATGAAATTGTCTCGAAATGACGTCACTGTTATGCAGTAAACATCCCTAACATTTCTTCTCGTGCATTTTTATGACATCTCATGGAAAATTTGTAGAATAGCCCCCCTTCCCCCCCCTACCCCTCTGGAATTCGGGAAAGTGATACATTAATCAACTGGCAATTTAGCGTAGATTACGAATTTGACATCCATTGTTGGCGGTCAAATCAAATTTTGCAAAATTTTTGCAAATTTGTGCCAAACAAAAAATTTTTTTAGTATGACTTACCCGAAGGTATTGGTCGGAATTTCAGCAAGTTATATGTGAATCGACAAGAAATTTCATGCAGATTAGGAGTCTAACATCAATCACTGGATGTCAACAACCTAAAAAAAATGTAACAACCTAACTAACCTAAAGAGACTGGTGACCTAACAACCTAATATCTATAACAACCTAAACCTAAAGAAAACCTAACCTAAACCTAAACGAAAACTAACAAATGAAACCTAAAGAAAACCTAACAACCTAACCCTAAAAAACCTAACAACCTAAGGGTGTGCGAAGTTAGCGCCTAACGCCTAGCGGCGTGAAGTTAGCGCCTAGCGCCTGGCGGCGTGAAGTTAGCGCCTAGCGCCTAGCGGCGTGAAGTTTGCGCCTAGATCTGGCGCCGTGAAGTTAGCGCCTAGCTCTAGCGCCTAGAAATGAAACAGCTACAAAATGTTATAGAATGTGTTTCTGTATACAAATCCGGTGACAAAGCAAAGAAATATGAAGGTGGAATAGAATTATCGGATATTATAAGGAAAATTTGTTTGATAATGTAATAAAACATATTTTTTATGAAATCGAAATAGCGTTAAGTTCGCACCTAGCGCCTATAACGTAGTGGCGAGAAAATATCGCCTAGCGACGTGAAGCTGGCGCCTATATATTCCGCCGTGAAGTTGGCGCCGTGATGTTAGCGTCTAGATCTGGTGGCGTGAAGTTAGCGCCTAGATCTGGCGGCGTGAAACTAGCGCCTAGATCTGGCGCCGCGAAGTTAGTGCCTAGTTCTAGCGCCTAAAAATTAATAATGTTAGAAATTTCATGGAACGAATTTCTGGAAATATATCGGATCAAAAATCGAAAAAAAAACTTTAGGCGCTGGAATCGAATATTTGAATATTATTTTGAAAAAGTATTAGAATTACGTGAGACAAATTGCTACCTTGGAGAAAAGCTGAAATTCTAAAAAAAATTTTTTGGAATAGAATTATCGTGAAGTTGGCGCCTAGCACCTATCCCCTAACAAGTATAATCGATTATTCGGATATTTTTTTCAAAAAGTTTTAGAATTATGTGAGACAAATTGCTACCTTGGAGAAAAGCTGAAATTCTAAAAAAAATTTTTTTTTGGAATCGAATTATCGTGAAGTTGGCGCCTAGCACCTATCGCCTAACAATTTTAATCGATTATTCGGATATTATTTTGAAAAAGTCTTAGAATCACATGAGACAAATTGCTACCTTGGAGAAAAGCTTAAATTATAAATAAAAATTTTTTGGAATCGAATTATCGTGAAGTTGGCGCTTATCTCCTATCGCCTAACAAGTATAAACGATTATTCGGGTATTTTTTTGAAAAAGTATTAGAATTACGTGAGACAAATTGGTACCTTGTAGAAAAATTTTATATCAAGAAATCATTGTTTTGGAATCGAATAAGCGTGAAGTTAGCGCCTAGCACCTATCGCCTAACAAGTATAATCGATTATTTTGATATTTTTTTGAAACAGTCTTAGAATTCCATGCGACAAATTGCTACCTTGCAGAAAAGTTATAATTCCAGATATTATTGTTTTGGAATCGAATTATCGTGAAGTTGGCGCCTAGCACCTATCGCCTAACAAGTTTAATCTATTATTTGGATATTTATTTGAAAAAGTCTTAGAATTATATGAGACAAATTTCTATGTTGGAGGAAAGATGAATTTCAAAAAAAAAATCGAGTATAATCGATGATAATGTGGAACCATTTGCAATTAATTTTGATCTGATATTCCGAATTGGGAAGTAACCGAAATCAATTTTTTTGTGCTCATCTTGTATTTATTCATTTATTTGTTGACCGATCGAAATAAGAATTAGTAAATATATAGAGGAGGATGGGTTGCAGGTGGACCTTTGTTTAAACTCGGTCAAATTAAGTGAATTATATTTAATGGTTTACAGATTTTACAAATTTTAAATTGCTATTTGATGCATTTTTCATTTTTCACCCGAGACATGGCAGGAATTACATCTTATGTAACAGTTCTGTAGTTACGAATATACGTAAGTAGAACATTACTAACCACAGGAACAAGTTAACAGAACATAATTCGAAAATTCAAAATTAGTGCCACACCTGGAAATTGGATAATGCTGGACAAAACTAGGTACGAAGATAAGGAGTAATTCGATAACGAAAACGATTTGAGTGGTATCTTTTTCAAAAGTTTCAAAAATTTGAAATTTCAAAATCTAAAAAAGTTTTAACTTAAACCCATCCTTTTATATATTACAATTAGTTCCACATGAATGCTGGAGTAAAAATCAGCCGATTGATACATGACGTTAGTTTTTTTGTCCCTAAAATTTTTTTTTCAAAAATTAAAAAATGAATTAATTCATTAAATAATTATTGTACCTGCACTGAACACTTAGCAGTTGTTCAATTTATATTTTACTACTTTGTATTGGGACAAAAATTGAAGCTGGATTAGTTATAATAGAGAATAAGGTTACTTGATGTGATCTAAGTCTATAGTTTACAAGTGAATGGGTGTTATAGCAAGGCATTGATTTCCTATCATTTTTTTAAATAAATCGGATTAAAAATTAATTACTTCTAAAATAGAGATACAGTACGGATTTATTCCTTAGGCAATCAATCTTGAAACAGTCCGAGCAATAATTTATTAATTTCAATTCATTCGTTGTTGCTAATGTGTGAGATGTCGAGCAACAAACAGTGATTTTTATCATACACCCCACAGACAATTTAGGTACTATGGACCCGACAGCCGACAAATCTACTTTCTACCCGACAGCTGTCGGGCAGATAGTACCTTATAATCAGAGTTTGTCGGACCTAACTACCCGACAGGGTTGATGTATACTTTTAAAATTTGTAATATTTTATTTTGAAAAATTAGACGACTTGAACCCATTAGACGACTTTTGGTTGAATCACCCATTGTGAGGTCAAGGTATAAATTTAATGTTTTTTTTTTGTTAATTTTTTTTTCGTTTTTCGCATAGAAATCTTCGTTTCAGGACATCCTGATTTAGGATGTCCTGATTCAGGATTTAATTTTCAGACTCGCTTCAGGATTCTTGAAGCTAGTCTGAAAATTAAATTTTATGTTGTTTTTTTTTTAATTTATTTCGTTTTTCGAATAGAAATCTCCGCTTCAGGACATCCTGAATCGATTCTGAAAAATTTTAATTTCTTTTAGAAAATTTTTTATTCAAATTTTATATGGAAAACACTATTATAAAATTTTATATGGAAAACACTATTATAAAATTTTATATGGAAAACACTATTATAAAATTTTATAGAAAATTTGAAATTTTACAACTTGCTCCCACCATAATAGGTACTTTGGAAGGTCACCTCACTTTTGACCTTAACGTGTAACCAAAGAAAATTATTGTATATAAAAGTTGTTCAGAATTTTATTCTGATCAACTTTTATTCAAAATTGTTTTGGTCACAAATTCAAAATTTTTGACTTAATANAAAACACTATTATAAAATTTTATATGGAAAACACTATTATAAAATTTTATATGGAAAACACTATTATAAAATTTCATAGGAAATTTGAAATTTTACAACTTGCTCACACCATAATAGGTACTTTGGAAGGTCACCTTACTTTTAACCTTAACGAGTAACCAAAGAAAATTATTGTATATAAAAGTTCAGAATTTTATTCTGATCAACTTTTATTCAAAATTGTTTTGGTCACAAATTCAAAATTTTTGACTTAATANGAAAATTATTGTATATAAAAGTTCAGAATTTTATTCTGATCAACTTTTATTCAAAATTGTTTTGGTCACAAATTCAAAATTTTTGACTTAATAAATACTTCGGACTTGGGAAATATTCGAAATTTGCTTTTAATTCAAAAATTAGTATGAATCGCATCAGAACAACTTGAAGCGGGCTCCTATGTAAAAAAAAAACGGAAAAAAATTTTCTCAAAAAAAGCTTAGAACTTATACCTTGCCTCCACAATGGGTGATTCAATCAAAAGTCGTCTAATGGGTTCAAATCATCTAATTTTTCAAAAAAAAAATATTAGAAATTTCACACGTAATTTATAAAGTATACATCAATCCTGTCGGGTAGTTAGGCCCGACNCAGAATTTTATTCTGATCAACTTTTATTCAAAATTGTTTTGGTCACAAATTCAAAATTTTTGACTTAATAAATATTTTGGACTTGGGAAATATTCGAAATTTGCTTTTAATTGAAAAATTAGTATGAATCGCATCCGAACAACTTGAAGCGGGCTCCTATGTAAAAAAAAAAACGGAAAAAATTTTCTCAAAAAAAGCTTAGAAAACTTATACCTTGCCTCCACAATGGGTGATTCAACCAAAAGTCGTCTAATGGGTTCAAATCATCTAATTTTTCAAAAAAAAATATTAGAAATTTCACACGTAATTTATAAAGTATACATCAATCCTGTCGGGTAGTTAGGCCCGACAAACTCTGGTTATACGTACTATCTACCCGACAAACTACCCGACGGCAGTCGAGTAGAAAGTAGATTTGTCGGCTGTCGGGTCCATAGTACCTAAATTGGCTGTCGGGTGTATCAACAAAATCTACTTTCTACCCGACAGCTGTCGGGTAGTTAGGCCCGACAATTGTCAGATGTCGGGTCCAAAGTAGCTGCCTATTTTCTTGTGGAATAGGCCATAGTGCCCCGGTCCCGGTTAGGGTACCAAATGACTCTGACTCAGTGACTCTGAGCCACGTGACTGGTGACTCTGTGCCTTTCCAAAGTGACTCTGAGTCATGACTCCCAAGCAAAAAAGGGTTACTGCTTACATCTTGCCTTTTTTGTACTAAAAAATTCTTTTCAACTCCCGCAACACAACAAATATGAGAGTGTGAGTTTGCTGCTGCACGCACAGATGAAACTCGATCCAGGAATCGAACTACGGTTGGGATCGGATCGGTATCGGTAGAAATATAGCTGGATCGGTTCGTGGATCGGGTTCGAAAGAATATTAAAATGTTGCTTCGGATCGTGGTGCGGGTTCGAAAGATTTTTTAAATGTTGGATCGGTTCGTGAATCGGGTTCGATAATTTTTTTCCTTATTGGATCGGTTCGTTGTTCGGGTTCGAAAGGTTTTTATAATGTTGGATCGGCTCGTGGATCGGGTTCGAATTTTTTTTTTTCATTCTTGGATCGGTTCGCGGTTCGGGTTCGGAATTTTTTTGGAATGTTGGATCGGTTTGTGGATCAGGTTCGAAAATATTTTTAAATGGTGGATCGGTTCGATTTGTTTTTGTCTCCTGGTTCGAATCGTGGTCCTGGTTCGATTTGTTGGNCTTTTCCTTCAATCGTGTTGCCCATACCATAAAAGGGTTTAAGTTTTAAGTGTGGTTTAGAACGAGAGCGCGAGCGCATCCTTCTCGTTAAAAGCCGCTGCTCTGATGCTGCTGCTGCTGCTGGTTGCTTGATTTATTTCGATTCACGTAACGATTGCATTGGTTTAGTGTTTGCGTGGTTTGACGTCGACCCGACTCCGATTCTTGAATATTGAATCCAATTATCATTGAAATGTCTTTAGAAATAACTTTGGAAAACGTCGATGTTCCTCGTGGTATGCAGTTGTGGGCACAAGTGCTTAGTTTGTTTGACTGGCTGACTAAGTTTTCAATAAGTTATTCTGAAATTTGAAGTATCTTTTGTTATTTACAGGAATATTTTCCCTGGTTAAAATGATGAATGATCCGTTCATAATTCTAAAGTGGGGAGAAGAAACAAAGGCGTCGTGGGACAGCCTTAAGTACTCAACTACTCGAAAGTCTTCGATTCTGAGAATACTGGGACGCAAATCAGGATCTTTGTACTCTGGTACTGCGCTGGAAAAATCGCAGGTATGGAATAGGCACAGTTGCAGAAGTGCGGTTGTTGGCCGCAACCGAAACTTTGAGCACAATATTTCGACCTGCAACTCCGCATCCGCAACTTTTGAGCTTTGATGTCCGCAACTCCGCAACCCGCACTCTTGTATTTTAATACTTCCACTAGAACGCCGCAACCGCAACTTTAAATTTAAAATTTTTTGCCGCAACGCCGCAGTCGCAATTTTTGATTTAAAATTTCCCTCAACCGCAACCAACACGTAACCAGAATTTCAGCAACTTTTTCGCAACTTTCGCCAAAATTATAAAAGAAACGTTCCTATAACATTTAAAGAGAATTTAGAGCATAAAAACACCATTTCAATTTTATTTATTCAATTTCAATGAGCAAGAATTAAATACAACAATCCATTAATTCAAATTTTGGTTTGTTTAGTTAAAGCAATTAATTGTACGTGAGCGTTACACAAACTTAATTTCAGATTTGAAATTGATGTGTCAAGTTTTAACGAAATGAAAATTGAGAATCAAAAGTATTGTTTACATATTAAATAAAGCCAATTTTTTTTAATGTCAAACATACGATGTATATAATCCAGGGTTGGGTATAATACGGTATAATTGAAATATACGTATACTAAGTATAATACGTAGTATACCGTATACTACAGCGGTATACTTCGTTTACTTCGTACACTACGGCAAAAAGTAATAGATATAACAAATCATTCTAATTCTAATAATCCGACATATTCTACTACCTTGTGACCGAAACCGAATGCTTCGCTACTGTGTGTTGAGAAGTGTGCCTTCAATCTTTCCACAATTCCAGCACCTCTCCATTGACAACTTGCACTTGGCCCAAGGTATGTGACTTTAGGGATTTTATTCCCTGTGAAAATTTTCCCAAATGCAATCTTTTGGACGTGGCATTCCGAAAATTGCGAAATTTCTGGTAGCTTGAAATTATATTGTGTTTGGAAGCTCAAAGTCGTGAATGAACTCCGCGTCACGGAGGTCGAATGTAATTCTCGTTACTGGCTTTTGATAAAGTAATTTTTTAAATCGTGTTTGCTACTAATGTGAAAAAAAGTCAACCTATAACGATGATTTCGTTCGTTTTGAGAGACCACCCAAGCTTAGAAATAGGAATGCGCTTAAAAAAAGAAAGATACGAACTATACGAAAACTACGAAAGATACTAATACTACTTTTGTAGTTTTCGATTTCTGAATACTACATGTAGTATACGTATACTACAAGGACGTAGTATACGGTTAGCCAACCCTGATATAATCTGACACACACCTAGTCATCTCAGGCTCCAATTATTTATGAATCTTGAGAAATTTTGAAATTCAATCTGATAACTATCTAGCCGAATAGTCAAGTCACAAGCCAAATACCGACTATTCGGATTCGGCTCAACTTTGGACGAATTATTCGGCATGCCGAATATTCGTTACACCTCTAATAATTTGTCATAATGGACCATGTGTATAGGTGCCTGATTTGAGGTACTGAGAACACCCGTACCCGTACCTTGTTTAACGTTAAGTGGCGAATAGTGGTATTCGGCACATCACTAGAAATTTTTCCGCCCTTCGGGGTAAGAGTCGTGTAAAGTCTTAATCTATCACAATTTTCAGTATAGAATAATGACTCAATTGTAAGTTTAAATGTGCTAAAATCGGACCTATTGCTGTTAGGCATTTATATAAAATTATGACGCAATGAAATCGGTATCGGCTATATTTTTTACCTAAATCTGCCGAAATTGGCATCGGCCAAAAAGTTGACATCGGTCGATCCCTAATTTTCAGATGGATAATCTAATATAAAAACCTTCCAAATTTAACTAATTAGTCCGAAATCGTAACCAAAATGTGTAACTGGATTATTNCGGTTCGCGGTTCGGGTTCGATAATTTTTTTCATGGTTGGATCGGTTCGTGGTTCGGGTTCGATAATTTTTTTCATTCGTAGATCGGTTGGCAGTTCGGGATCGAAAGATTTTTAGAATGTTGGATCGGTTCGCGGTTCGGGTTCGATTTATTTTTTCATTCTTGGAACGGTTCGTGGATCGGGTTCGATTTCTTTTTTCCCATTGGATCGGTTCGTGGATCTGGTTCGAAATTTTTTCCATGTTTCATCTGTGGCTGCACGGCTCGTGTTTAGTTTGAACCACACTTGTAACTTACACCACTACACATCGAAATCGAACTCCGATTTTAATAAAAAGCTAAACTCAACGCTTCTAAAAATTCCAACTTACAATCAAAATCGAAGTAGACAATAGCCATTTGAAATATAAATGTAAGTCGAAATCGATGATTTTAAAGAACCACAAAATCTAAAGCATAATCCATAATTTTAAATAGTTTAGATCTAAATCTATGATTTTAAGTTTCTCAAAATCGAAATCCATAACATTTCAGGCCATCGAAATTGTAATATACTAAAGGATCTGGAAATAAATTTCAAGCATGTATAATAGAGTTTTCTTAAGATAGACAAAGTTTTATACTTAAAAAAAATTAAAATTCATAATTTTAAGGTGCTCGAATTCGAAATCCGTTATGCGAAGAAGATCCAATTCAAAATCAAAATTTAATTCAACTTTTCAGTCGAAATTGAAATTAAAGTTTAAGTCTCGGTACAAACTGTAAGCTAAATCGAAATTCAACGTTAATCATTCGAAATCGAAACCCAAAACTATTCAGTCATTCAAAATTTTGAATTTAGATTTTAAGCTAATTTAGAAGTGCAATGTTTGATAATTAGGCAGTAAAAAAATGAATTNTGAATTTAGATTTTAAGCTAATTGAGAAGTGCAATGTTTGATAATTAGGCAGTAAAAAAATGAATTAATTGAACAAAGTCAATAAAATAACAAAAGCTCAAAACATTCCGATGTGTTCAATCATCGATTATATTGATAGAGTTGACACGAAGGATCAGTATAAATATTGCATGTAAAGTAATTTAATTTTAAATCGGATCAAAAATAAAGAAGAATTTCAAAAATTTATTTAAGAGTCTTTAACCGAAAAGAGTAGGTCACTTAGCGTCTTTCTATCACTCATTTTGAGCTTTGAAAATGCATTATGCTAATTTTACTGTAAAAAGAAAAACATAAAATTTCTGCTAATTTGAGTCACTGAGTCNGTAGGTCACTTAGCGTCTTTCTATCACTCATTTTGAGGTTTGAAAATGCATTATGCTAATTTTACTGTAAAAAGAAAAACATAAAATTTCTGCTAATTTGAGTCACTGAGTCATGACTCAGAGTCACAGAGTCATGCCTCTGAGTCACCTGACTCTGTCTCAAGCTTCAGCAGTGATTCTATAAGAGTCACTGAGTCAGGTTCGCTGAGTCATTAAAATTCATGACTCTGACTCAGTGTGAAAACGGGAGTCAGTGAGTCATGCCTCTTAGTCACCTGACTCTGACTCTGAAGAAAGTGGGAGTCATTCGTGAACCTAGTCCCGGTCAACTTATCAAGTTGTGAATTCCCTTTTCCTTCAATCGTGTTGCCCATACCATAAAAGGGTTTAAGTTTTAAGTGTGGTTTAGAACGAGAGCGCGAGCGCATCCTTCTCGTTAAAAGCCGCTGCTCTGATGCTGCTGCTGCTGCTGGTTGCTTGATTTATTTCGATTCACGTAACGATTGCATTGGTTTAGTGTTTGCGTGGTTTGACGTCGACCCGACTCCGATTCTTGAATATTGAATCCAATTATCATTGAAATGTCTTTAGAAATAACTTTGGAAAACGTCGATGTTCCTCGTGGTATGCAGTTGTGGGCACAAGTGCTTAGTTTGTTTGACTGGCTGACTAAGTTTTCAATAAGTTATTCTGAAATTTGAAGTATCTTTTGTTATTTACAGGAATATTTTCCCTGGTTAAAATGATGAATGATCCGTTCATAATTCTAAAGTGGGGAGAAGAAACAAAGGCGTCGTGGGACAGCCTTAAGTACTCAACTACTCGAAAGTCTTCGATTCTGAGAATACTGGGACGCAAGTCAGGATCTTTGTACTCTGGTACTGCGCTGGAAAAATCGCAGGTATGGAATAGGCACAGTTGCAGAAGTGCGGTTGTCGGCCGCAACCGAAACTTTGAGCACAATATTTCGACCTGCAACTCCGCATCCGCAACTTTTGAGCTTTGATGTCCGCAACTCCGCAACCCGCACTCTTGTATTTTAATACTTCCACTAGAACGCCGCAACCGCAACTTTAAATTTAAAATTTTTTGCCGCAACGCCGCAGTCGCAATTTTTGATTTAAAATTTCCCTCAACCGCAACCAACACGTAACCAGAATTTCAGCAACTTTTTCGCAACTTTCGCCAAAATTATAAAAGAAACGTTCCTATAACATTTAAAGAGAATTTAGAGCATAAAAACACCATTTCAATTTTATTTATTCAATTTAAATGAGCAAGAATTAAATACAACAATCCATTAATTCAAATTTTGGTTTGTTTAGTTAACCCGTAAATGGAAGAATTTCATTGAGTAACGGAAGGTAACATATTGGTAACACTGTGTACAAAAGTCTTAGTTGTCAGTCTGGTAACTTTGAAATGGGCAGGGCAGACTTATGTCTCAAGCGTCAGTTTACCATTAACCTACGGGAAATTTTCAAAGAAGGGCAAAAAGATAAGTGATCATGACAATTGTCACAGACCGGCTTTCAAGGAATTATTTTTAAATTTTAACTAAACCTAGTAAAACTTGCTTATAAGGTCATAATTTCCTTGTTTCATGCCCATATATTACTTTACGATTACATGGGGGGGGGGGGGCCGGGATTCTTCTGCGAAAATTTTTCAATCTCGTTTTACTGATCGACATTTGTCGAGGGTACGCTCGTCCTTTGTCGTACTCGTTCGACTGTTAACGTTAAGTGGCGAATAGTGGTATTCGGCACATCACTAGAAATTTTTCCGCCCTCGGGGTAAGAGTCGTGTAAAGTCTTAATCTATCATAATTTTCAGTATAGAATAATGACTCAATTGTAAGTTTAAATGTGCTAAAATCGGACCTATTGCTGTTAGGCATTTATATAAAATTATGACGCAATGAAATCGGTATCGGCTATATTTTTTACCTAAATCTGCCGAAATTGGCATCNTATCGGCTATATTTTTTACCTAAATCTGCCGAAATTGGCATCGGCCAAAAAGTTGACATCGGTCGATCCCTAATTTTCAGATGGATAATCTAATATAAAAACCTTCCAAATTTAACTAATTAGTCCGAAATCGTAACCAAAATGTGTAACTGGATTATTNTAAGTTTAAATGTGCTAAAATCGGACCTATTGCTGTTAGGCATTTATATAAAATTATGACGCAATGAAATCGGTATCGGCTATATTTTTTACCTAAATCTGCCGAAATTGGCATCGGCCAAAAAGTTGACATCGGTCGATCCCTAATTTTCAGATGGATAATCTAATATAAAAACCTTCCAAATTTAACTAATTAGTCCGAAATCGTAACCAAAATGTGTAACTGGATTATTTGTTAATCTGAAAAGAATTCGTAAACCTACCTTACATCGCCATCTACTCTATCTTTGTTTTCGTGTCCGCAACAGATTGACCATTGGATAACATTCGCTGAAACACATCTGGAAATACCTTGCCAGAAGGCATTGGAGTACTTGGACGAATCATTGAAACATAGTTCATTCATGATTGGGGAAACGTTTACTATCGCGGATTTGGCTGTTTATGAGAAATTGGTTCCGGTGAAAGGTATTTGCTAACAAACCTGGTTTCTGATTTACTCATAATTTTTGAGTTGGTTTTAAACTGTGACTGTTTTAGTTTAAAAATTGATTATTATTTCTTTCTTTGTACTTTAGTGGAAAGAGATTTGGTGCATATTAATCGATGGCTGCAATTTATTGAACTCACCATACAAGATTATGAGCAGAATGAAATAGATAAGAAGAAGCGAGCAGAAATATTTGCAATTGGTGATAATCGCCATGTTGGGAAGCACGGAGGGAATAAAGCAAGCAAGACTACCAAATTCGCTGGAATGCAATCAGAAGATTCTCCTACCCCAAAATGTAACAGCGTAAGTCATCTTTCCCCGCGAGTTTCTACGAAGTCAAGGGGAAACTTTAAACTTTCAAAAACAATCCATAGCCTTTACGCTCATACGATTCATTTTTTAATGGTCACTTTCAACAGGTCATAAAACAAGTACAGTTTTTTTTGTATTTCACAAATAAAAAGGCAAATATAAGTACGTTTATAGGGTTCTGGTGACAAATCAGAGGGCAAAACTGGACAAAAAAGCACAAATCGTAATGTGAGTAGTCCAAATAAAACACAGCGACCCGGAGGTGATAAGGAGAAACAAAAAGATGAAGGGAAATTTGTCGACTTGCCTGGTGCTGAGATGGGGAAGGTTACCGTTCGTTTCCCGCCAGAAGCATCTGGGTGAAAAACTATCAAATTCTCATTTTCGTTTTAAAATTTACGTTGTCGATTTTAGGTTTCTTCACATTGGACATGCGAAAGCTGCTTTATTGAACCAATACTACCAACAAACGTTCCAAGGAAAGCTGATTATGAGATTTGATGACACGAACCCTGCGAAAGAAAACGTTGAATTTGAAGAGGTTAGTGAAATCTTAGACCGAAACTCCGGGCACCGTATCGCAACGGAAACTTTTCATGACCTCTTGGTCACTTTGCGACCCATATAATAAAAAACAGCCAACCTTCTGTTTTGTCGGGTAGTTGGACATACGGAGGATGGTTCTGAAGTGTGGTCTTAAGAGGTTACGATGTAGGTTTTACAAGGCGACGATGGGCCGCCAAATGATCTTCTCCACTGTAGTTGGAGCACTGTGCTTTCGGTCTCTGAGTGAAACCTCATCTGATTGTAAAGGATAACTCTAACTATTGATCAATGAAAAGTTATTAATGACGGTTATTAATTCTACAGGCGATATTGGAAGATCTAAAAATGCTAGAAATCAAACCAGACGAGTTTACCTACACATCAAATCATTTTGAGCTTATGCTCGGACTCTGTCTGAAACTTTTGAATGAAGCAAAGGCATATGTAGACGACACAGACCCAGAAGTTATGAAAATAGAGAGGGAGAAACGAACACATTCAAAAAATTGGAATAATTGTACGACAATTAATTTGACACAATTTCCTAACTTATTAAATGTAGTTTGTCTTTTTCAGCTGTGCAGATAAACATAGACCTATGGGAAGAAATGAAGAAGGGTTCACCTGCTGGTCAAAAATGCTGTGTCCGGGCTAAGATCGACATGGATTCACCCAATGGATGTATGAGAGATCCTACTATTTATCGATGCAAAAATGAAGCCCATCCTCGTACTGGCACCAAATACATGTAAGCTGAAATTATTTATATGAATTCAAACTAAAAAGTTTCACTTGTTCCACTTTTCTCTAAATTGTTTTTGTAGTGTTTATCCAACATACGATTTTGCCTGCCCCATCGTCGATAGTATTGAGGGCGTTACGCATGCCCTGAGAACGACTGAGTACCATGACCGTGATGCTCAATACTACTGGTTCATTGACGCTTTGGGACTTCGAAAACCCTACATCTACTCTTACTCGCGTCTCAATTTGACCAACACAGTTTTGTCAAAGAGAAAGTTGACATGGTTTGTTGAGCAGAAACTAGTCGACGGATGGTACATTTTTGCAGTTCTCGCAAAATCTTTCTTGGGTCAAAGTATTAACTTAAGTATGTTATTCTAAGGGATGACCCAAGATTTCCAACAGTTCGGGGAGTTCTAAGACGAGGGATGACTGTTGAAGGACTAAAACAGTTTATTGTGGCCCAAGGGTCTTCTCGCTCCGTTGTGATGATGGAATGGGACAAAATTTGGTCTTTCAATCGAAAAGTATAACTACTTTATTATTTTTTAGAAGTTTGACTCAAAATATTTAAATTTTTCTATATCAGGTGATAGATCCGATTGCCCCCCGCCATACTGCGTTGACGAAAGTGAATCTAGTAGTTGTCAATGTTGACAATATTGCAGAGGAGTGTCTGCAGGTTGCTGCTCATCCTAAAAATCCTGAAGTCGGCTCTCGGAATGTCTGGCTCTCAAGAAAAGTATGGGTTGAGAAATCCGATGCAGTTCTTTTCAAGGAAGGAGAGAACGTCACTTTCATTAATTGGGGTAACCTAAAAGTTCTCAAGATTTTGAAAGATGCAAGTGGAGAAGTTATGAGTGTCGATGTATCTCCGAACCTCGGAGACAAGGATTACAAGAACACAATAAAGATAACTTGGTTAGCTGAAGTCAAGAATTCATCGTTTACACCCATCATCAGTCACTACTTTGATCACATTATATCTAAATCAGTACTGGGAAAAGATGAGGACTTCAAGCAGTACATTGGACAGGATACAAAGGTGAGTCAATGAAATTGGTTTAAAATAAAAATGCTCCCTCCAATTAGATGTTTGGAATTATTCTGTTTTGGTGGTAGGTGTCTGTAGAAATGATTGGGGACGAGGACTTGAAAACTTTGAAAAAGGGTGACATAATTCAACTACAAAGAAAAGGATTCTTTATCTGCGATGTTCCCTTCAGTCAGAAATGGTTATAGAAACAAAATTAAATACTGACATATTAGCCTTTATGTAACCTTTTATATAATTGAAAATTTTCAGTACGTCTAATGAGGAACAACCACTGGTTCTGAACTCTATTCCTGATGGTCATACTAAAGAAATGCCGACTGCTAAACTTCCCAAGGTTAAAACACAGGTAACGCTTTGGCTATAGTTTATCTCTAAATCAGAATCGTTTGTTAAACATTCCTTTCCGAAAGTAATACCTTCACTTATTTACAATTCAAATGGATACGAATTTGGATTACGATTCTGCATGCTATTGGTTTGCAAAACTAAATGAGAAACTTCTCACCCTATTTGTCCATGTACGACGTACGTGGTTACAAAATTATTGGGGATAGGGGGTTGAGAATACAAGGTATTCCAAACTGACGACCTCAGACCTCAGTAGAAGTTGGACTTCCTCTTGATATCAAATTTTCATGCAAGTTTCTTAAATGTGTCTATAAAAACGTTTCAACNAGTTATTGGGGATAGGGGGTTGAGAATACAAGGTTATTCCAAACTGACGACCTCGGTAGAAGTTGGACTTCCTCTTGATATCAAATTTTCATGCAAGTTTCTTAAATGTGTCTATAAAAACGTTTCAACATTTCTGGTTAATTTGTTTGAATAAAATAGCTGATTCTATAATATTTCGAATGAGATAAAGTGCGCTCGAGAATAATTGATAGACGATTTTAGAAATTTTAAAAGTGAAGCTGGTAAATCTAGCGGCTCTGATGCTAAATCTAGGAACTTGATCTACTGTATAGGAGCAGCAACTACATCTAGGGCTGCTACTAGATCTAGCGGCGTTGGCGCTGGTAACAGCTTGTAACCTAGTAACATTTATTGAAACTAGCCGTAATCACTTTAAATAAATTATTTTCCACGCATTTCAATTGTGAGAAAAAAAACTTTTGTTTGCCGAATAACAAAATTAACGATTAACATTTATTATTATCATTAATTAATAGTGAACAAAATTGCGGTAGTCAAGGTTGATTTGAAACAATAACCTTGTTTCACTGTAGAACTATTTCCTTATTTGTTTTTTCAATAAAAATAATGGAGATAAATATAAATTCATATAAAAAGCAGGAGTAGAACATTTATAGACCACTCAAAATTGTTTTCTAACATTAAAAATCTGAAACATTTTAATTTCGCTGTAGTGTTGTTAAATTCATATGTAGAATTGGCTGCACTTGTGATATTTGGAGTCACAACGTGCCTAGTTTCCAAAAAAATCCTTTCCTGGTTTGTTTCAATAATAATTGATTGTTATTTTCTTATTTTTTTTTATAGAATTTTTATAGCAAAATTCAAAAACTTCTACGAAAGGTAGACAACACTGCAAGCCCCTAGAAGTAGGAGCAAAGCACCTAGAAATAGCAGCTACATTGCAGCAGCAGAGCTGCTAGCTATATAACGTCTACTAAGTCTAGCAGCAGAGGCGCTGCTTCTAAAAGATGTTTTAGATTGAATCCTAACTAAAAATATTAAGAAGTGAATGACAATTTGAAGAAATTGTTGCTCATGGGACTTTGCTTTCTGAGAATTTAGGCAAGGAAGGAATAGCGAATATGGGGGAGGTTGCGTGGGGAGTCACCCATGGGTGGTTTTTATTTCAGTCCATTATTTTTTGGATTTTAAAGAAGAATTATATTTTATTTTGTACCGCTTCAACATGATATAGGTAGAGCTGCGTTAAACCTACAGAAAGACAAGTCTTANCTAAAAAATATTAAGAAGTGAATGATAATTTGAAGAAATTGTTGCTCATGGGACTTCGCTTTCTGAGAATTTAGGCAAGGAAGGAATAGCGAATATGGGGGAGGTTGCGTGGGGAGTCACCCATGGGTGGTTTTTATTTCAGTCCATTATATTTTATTTTGTACCGCTTCAACATGATATAGGTAGAGCTGCGTTAAACCTACAGAAAGACAAGTCTTATTTTGTTTTGGAATACCCTGTACATGGATCGCACGTTCTCAGAGCTCCATCTAAGATCTTAGTACTAATTTCCGACCATGCCACTATATGGGCCATGTTACAAAGCGTTCAATAAATTCCCCGCCAAAGAAAGCAAAAAGTTAGTAGCAATAGTGCGAAAGAGTATTAGCAATAGTGGCAACAAGTAGTAGCAATAGTGAAGAAGCATTCTTTTTTTTGGCAGGGCTTTTACAGAGCGCTCTGTACTATTTCTACTAGTTGTGGGAGGAATTCTGTATCGCGCGGTGGTTAGATGTGAGGAGACTCGTACTCTCACAGTAGCCAATCTAGGCTTTACTCCCCAGAACCGGCAGGCCGCAATGCTATAACAGGGGTTTCCCCTTTTTGGATGTTGAAAGGTCCATTCCCGCAGCCTCCAATTGAATCTCATCGACCCAGGAGGGACACGGACAACACCCTAGTTACAACACCACTCCGTTCGGTTACTCACCCCGCTTTGTGTCATGCGACACTGTCTCCCAAAAATATAAAAACAAAAAAGTAAAAAAAATAATTGCGAGATAAAAAAAAGTTATCCTGAATTTTTACAAATTAAATTAAATTAAATATTAAATATTATTTCTGTAGTATTAAATATTATTTCTGTAGTATTAAATAATATTTTAAGTTAAAATGAGTCAAGTTTTAAATTAAATACTTTTGGGAAAAATCGACCAACCTGCTNAATTTCTCATCTATGGCCATATAGTAATAGATTAGGAAAAGCTCTTTAGAGAAATTGAGGTCAAAAAGCTTCAACGGGGGAGGGATTTGTAAACCCAACATCACCAACTATATCCTCTCTTCGTGATTGGTCATCATCTGTATTTTCTCGTAGCGATTGGTCCTCAGAAAACTACATACCTTCACAAGAGCTTTTCCTTATCTATTACTATCCCTCATCTATGGGGAGAGGGACCATACCAGTATTCAGAATTTGAGTCCTGAGACCATGCTACTAAATGGTATTTTTTGCAGCGTAATCTACTCTGTATTTGAGTTTGACAAATCGAGCTCACGCACTCATATAAGATGTGGAGATCGTGATTTGGTCTTTCACAAAACCGGCAACTGATGAGATGTGTTTAGTAAATTGTAAGGTAGTGCAGTTGCAGTAGTGTGATGTGGAAGTTATGATGATTATTTTCTTTCACTTAATTTCATCATTCCATCATGCAACAGTTTGACTTAATTTATTATTTTTCTATTCTTTTTGTCTATTAAAATTTTTTGAATTTACTGTTCCAAGTAGCTGTTCCAGGAATTGGTCGACGTTGTTCTTAGGTAATTAATATTGTGTTCTGTAAATTTTTGCAAAGTATTGGTCCTGAATTGGTTGCTAAGGTTTCTCTATTGAAGACATGGTTCATCGAAAATGTATTACTGAAGGATTTGTGTCTATGACTGCCAGTCAAGGGGATTATGTATTTGTTCTAAGGAATTGATATTAATTAAAATGAAAAGTGCGATATTAATTGAATTGAAGTACATTAAATTGTAGGTGATCTAAAAAATTTAATTATTCTCATTTTTTTACATTCAACAGGTAGCAGCTGGTGATAATAAAAAGTCAGAAGCTGTGATAAAATCAGAGGGTGTTGGAGTAGAAGAGCATGAGATCAGAGCTAAAGTTGACGACGCAGGAATTTCTGTTCGGAATCTTAAATCGACAAAAGCAAGTAAATCAGAAATCGATGCTGCTGTGAAAGTTTTGCTGGAATTGAAGAAGCAATTCAAAGATTTGACTGGGAACGAGTATCAGGCAATCTCTGGTGGAAAGCAGTCGATAGTTAGTAAAGAAAAAGTAGAAAGCAAGACTGCGCAGGTATTATAAAATAATTGATCATACTTAATCAATGAGTTAACCCAAATCCTTCGAATCGTTTTAACTTTGTAATTTTAGCAGCCTCTCAAGACTTCAAGAAACATGAGAGCTGCTGAAGACATCAGGACGAAAACTGATGAGGCTGGGAGTAAAGTCAGGTTGTTGAAATCTGCAAAAGCAAGTAAGGCGGATATTGAAGCTGCTGTAAAGTTGTTGCTGGATTTAAAGAAACAATACAAAGAGATGACGGGTGAGGATTACCAAGCAGCAACAGCACCAGCAATTTCGGACCAACCAGTGCCAAAGAAAGATAGAGAAAACAAAAAGCAACAGGTTCCCAAAGTACAAGAAGTGTCTTCCAATACAAACTTGAAGAAACAGACTCGCTTAGGCTTAGAAGCTAAAAAAAATGAAGATTTGCCGGAATGGTATTCTCAGGTATAAGTGAGATGAAAATGTTCTAATATACTCATGAACTTAATTCATATCAACCATAGGTTATCACAAAGGGAGAAATGATTGAATATTATGATGTAAGTGGATGTTATATATTGCGACCTTGGTCTTATTCAATTTGGGAAACCTTGCGTGATTGGTTCGACAAAGAGATCAAGAAACTTGGAGTAAAGAATGCATACTTTCCAATTTTTGTGAGCCATAGTGCTCTGGAAAAGGAGAAG
Organism: Holacanthella duospinosa; assembly: GCA_002738285.1. NCBI lineage: Eukaryota > Metazoa > Arthropoda > Collembola > Poduromorpha > Neanuridae > Holacanthella > Holacanthella duospinosa. Next base: position 83,511 of record NIPM01000246.1, on the reverse strand, counting down.
AATCATATCGCTGATTTTGCTCCTGAAGTGGCATGGGTTACTAAAAGTGGAGATACAACACTAGCTGAACCTGTTGCTATTCGTCCAACCTCGGAGACGATTATGTATCCTGCTTATGCAAAGTGGGTTCAGTCTTACAGGGATTTGCCAATCAAACTCAACCAATGGAATAACGTTGTGGTAAATGGAATTTTTGAGAAAGAATGGTATGCAAAAAAGCATACCTCATTTTTTTCGCTCGGATATTCGGTTCAATTGTTTCAAATAGTGCATCTTCTAATGCTACACTACTCTGTAAAAGGAATTTTCGAGAAAAAAAATTTTCGCTGAGTTATGTCATTTTTCTTAAAAACCTCTAACACAGGGGGCATGGGGCGACTATGCGCAAGTAATTTTAATTTTGGTCATGTTCCCATAGAGCTAATTGTTTTCAGATTTTGCACATGACAAGTCTACTAACAGGACATGTTTTACCAATAAAGAAATTTAGCGGGGCTCTTCTACATTCCAAGCGCGCATGCGCAGAACCTGGAGTATGAAATTCCCCATATGCAAGGTTACGGCGTTAACTATGGTGAGGCTTGTGTTAAACTGGTGTTCACAAGTCCCCAAAGGCTTGAACTATTTACTCATTTAGATCACTATTAAGTGTTTCGGTAGAATTTTGTATTTATTTAAGTGCTTATTTCAAAGTCATTAGAATCCAAATGGAACTCCATAAATGGCTGGGTTTTATTGAATCACTTTTTTATAAAAACTTACCAAGTTTATAACGTATTTATTCAGCAAGCTTATTGGGTTCCTTTATATAATTTTTAATAATTATTTATTTAAATCCGAAATATAATTTTCTACGACTGAGAAATTTATATCGAAATGCCATCGAGCAAAATCTCACCGTTATAAACAGATTTCTATCCACTGGTCTTACGTTTCACCAACCTTAAAGTAAGTTCACTAATGAGAGGAAGTTTTTATAAAAAATTTTCATTAAAAGTAATATATTGGAGTATTTTAGTGTAACTGTCAGCGACTTTGCAGGTGCAATACGGAATTTGCCCTCAGAGTCGCATTGAATCACCTTAATAGTGATCTAAATGAGTAAATAGTTCAAGCCTTTGGGGACTTGTGAACACCAGTTTAACACAAGCCTAACCATAGTCAACCCCGTAACCTTGCATATGGGGAATTTCATACTCCAGGTTCTGCGCATGCGCGCTTGGAATGTAGAAGAGCCCCGCTAAATTTCTTTATTGGAAAAACATGCCCTGTTAGTAGACTTGTCATGTGCAAAATCTGAAAAAATTAGCTAGATGGGAACATGACGAAAATTAAAATTATTTGCACATAGGCGCCCAATGCCCCCTGTGTTAGAGGTTTTAAAAAAAAAACGACATAACTCAGTGAAAACATTTTTTTTCGAAAATTTCTTTTACGGAGTAATGTAGCATTAGGAGATGCACTATTTGAAACAATTGAATCGAATATCCGAGCGAAAAAAATGAGGTATGCTTTTCTGCATACCATCCTTTAAATGAAATCCTCAGTAAAATTATATTATGTCGGGGGCTACCTTACCATATAAAAATATACAAGGTGCTTAATTCTGAGTTTGTTGATAAAGCGGTGGGAGTTCAAACATCCTCAACCTTTTCTGAGGACGCGTGAGTTTCTTTGGCAGGAGGGTCATACTGCTTTCGCTACATACGAGGAAGCCGAGGTAGAAGTTTACCAAATTCTGGGTAAGTGATTTATCTTATTTTTACAGGAAACAAAATTGTGTCGTATTTATATTATTTTGAACTTAATTTACTGCGTAATAGATTTGTATGAGAAAGTGTACAGTGAGTTACTAGCCATTCCCGTCATTCCTGGAAGAAAAACTGAAAAAGAAAAATTTCCTGGTGGAGATTTTACTACTACTGTGGAAGCTTTTATATCAGCTTCTGGGCGAGGTCTACAGGTACGAGATGTTTGCTTCTTTGAAAAGTTTTTATTAGCAATGTTCAAAATTAAATAAAAGTGAATTACATTAGATACTTTTTTTATTTAGGGTGCAACTTCTCATCATCTCGGTCAAAACTTTTCAAAAATGTTTGAAATTGCGTTTGATGATCCTGAAACGAAGCTGAAAAAATTTGCTTACCAGAACTCCTGGGGTCTATCAACTCGTACCATTGGTAGGGAACTATAAAATTCTGCAGACAACCGCTTTGTTTTGTTTCATTTTAGTAAAAGATGTTTGAATTTTAGGTGCAATGGTGATGGTTCATTCTGATGACCAGGGGTTGGTACTTCCACCAAGAGTAGCAATGGTAATAACATTTTTCTTACCTTGCTTACTTTAAGTTAGACGCGCAAATATTGCTCAGTTCATGTTGTTTGTAGTGAAATTGGAGGAACTCTTCTTTTTTCACAGTATTTTTTGGGCACGGCGCGGAGAGCTATAGCATGTAATCTGTTTAAAATTATATTTAAAGGTACTCGTTGATGATGTAATAGCGAAGCAACATTTATATTTTTTTTAATATTATTTCACGCTGATTTCGTCATACAAATTCGCCATTTTAGTCAAACTAGGGGCCTGTTTTTTTTTTCAGTCAAGAAGACACGTAGAAGAGTCGGATTTTTTTGCATTACACTTTTAGTAATGACATTCCCCCGAGGTATTTTTGTAATACCCAACTTTAGTTAGAATATTTGCCATTAGCTGCGGTAGAATCTAACCTAAATATTGTTGCCAAATTATAATGGAATTAGCATGACTCAGAAGAATACTAATGCTGAAATCCCAGTGAAGATTTCAGAGTGCAAGGTCACTTGGGGCATAGATGGTAATGGGTCAAAGGTCAAACTTTTTAAGTACAGAGTGGCTACTAGGGATGTGCCGAATGGCGTTTTTCTGATATTCCCGAATACGAATATTCGTTTCCTGAAGATTAACTATTCCCGAATAATTCACAAACGACAAAATAATTAAAAATCTGTTCTTTCTTTAATTTTTCTCCACGACATAATCACATGAGACAGAGACATCAATTTAAAAACGTAGTTCACATACCATCTCATTATCCTTGTTGTTTCAAATTCACAGTTGAATTAATAATTTTTTAATTAATTTTATAATTATCATTTCAAACTCGACTAAATAGTGAATCGGAATCAGGTATGCAATAAGCATTAGATTAGCAGTTTAAAACTCATGTTTCAATTTTGGTACTCTGCTTCCTGAATCCAATAAATTGTCATGTTACTTTTATATCATATTTCACAAAAGTCATTAAAGAAATCTGTTTTTTTTTTAAATTTCATATCAATGATTCCTAAGTGCAACTATTCCCGAACAAAGAGACCAGTATTCGGGAATAGGAATATTTAGGAATAGTGGAATTTCTAGCTATTCCTAGACGAATATTCGTCACAACGAATATTCGGCACATCCCTAGTGGCTACTGTTTATTNAAATTTCTAGCTATTCCTAGACGAATATTCGTCACAACGAATATTCGGCACATCCCTAGTGGCTACTGTTTATTTTTCGATTGTGGCATACCTAGCGGCAAATAAAAAAGCTTCATGTGCGAGCTTTCCNCTAGTGGCTACTGTTTATTTTTCGATTGTGGCATACCTAGCGGCAAATAAAAAAGCTTCATGTGCGAGCTTTCCACACTGAAGAAAACAATGGCGGTTGAACACGCCATACTTCAGCGAAATCGTATATTTTGGCAAAATNTCGGCACATCCCTAGTGGCTACTGTTTATTTTTCGATTGTGGCATACCTAGCGGCAAATAAAAAAGCTTCATGTGCGAGCTTTCCACACTGAAGAAAACAATGGCGGTTGAACACGCCATACTTCAGCGAAATCGTATATTTTGGCAAAATAAAAAAAAATACGGGTCTAATTAATAATCAAGTAACTACAAGTGTGGAAAATTTCATCGGATTTAGAGCAACTGCTTTCTTTCACAAATACTGTCGACAGTAAGAGTTCCTCAGAGCATACATGGGCAAAGTGCCCTCGTGCCCTCTTGATGAGGGCTCGAGGGCAGGTATTATCATGAGGGCAGGAGGGCAGACTTAAATTGTGAGGGCAGGGGTGGTTCGTGAGGGCAGGAGGGCAGATTTGGGTAGTGATGACATTAGGACAGACTTGGTTTGTCAGGTCAGGAGTGTAGATTTAGATCGTGAGGGCACTAGGCCAGTTAACTTCTTCTCACATAAACATTTAATTTATACCCCTATTTCTGTGTATTTATATTCAACCTAGTGTAAAATGCAAATGTAATGATCGGGCTTAATTTTTATTTTATTTGGAAAATAATTAAACCAACAAGCAATCATAAACAAATGTGTTTATTTTTTTTTTATCAAAAACAATCCAAGTTGTCAATAAACACGGTAATAATATTTAGAAATACAACATTACAAGTTGAAAGTACATTGTCATCATTTTTTTTAGTTTCTCATGTCCTCTTCTTTGTGTCTGGGTCTAGACCTTTGTTTCGACATCAATTTCTAAATGATTCGCCTTATTTGCATCGGAATATTTTTCCCGTTTCGATTCTTACATGAACAAAGTGCCCTCCTGCTCTCCCGATGAGGGCAGACTTAATCCGTGAGGGCATGAGGACACGATTTCAGGAGGGCAGACTTGATTCGTGAGGGCGCGAGGGCAGGGCTGATTCGTGAGGGCATGAGGGTACGAGGGCAGCCTTGATTCGTGAGGGCATGAGGGTAGTTAACATGCCCATTTATGCCTCAGAGTGAATACGAAATTTGATTTGAATATTCCTTTATAGGTCCAGGCTATAATAATTCCGTGTGGAATTACTGTGACTACATCAGAGGTTGAGAAGAAGGCTCTCTTGGATGTTTGTCAGACTTGTGCAAAGGAACTTGTGGATGCTGGAGTTCGAGCCGAGACTGATTTACGAGACAACTATTCTCCTGGATGGAAGTTCAACGATTGGGAACTCAAGGTAATAAGCAACAAATCAATGACTACAAAATGGTTTATTTGAACAAAAAAAATCAGTACGTTTTTTGCATCATGTGATATGTCACTAACGAATGATGGATTTGTTAGTACTAACGAGCTTTATTGTCAAACTTCAGTAGATTGAAGTGGGTGAATTAAGACGATTAATGAAGCTTATGGCATAATTTTCTTGATTTATCCTACTAGGGTGTTCCAATCCGAATTGAAATCGGACCAAGAGACTTGAAGGAGAATCAGTATGTTGCTGTGAGACGAGACAACGGTGTCAAATCTACTCTCAAATATCTTACTCTAAAAGAAGATATTCCTAAACTCCTCAACGAAATTCACAACTCTATGTTTCAAAAGTGAGTTAGGATATTTGATACCATACTGTCCCCTCCAATAACTCGCCATCCCAAATAGAGTCGATAACTGGGTTGATGTTTCTTTGATTTTTCAACAAATTTACTGTGGCAACACATTCTACCAGAATTAATCGGTAAAAGTTATTCCTAACATTTCGGTCCGCCTGTCGTACTTGATGCAATGACAAAANAAATTTACTGTGGCAACACATTCTACCAGAATTAATCGGTAAAAGTTATTCCTAACATTTCGGTCCGCCTATCGTACTTGATGCAATGACAAAATAATATTTAATCGAAATTAATAATATTTTTGTTACAAATATTATTTACAATACTGTACTATTTTAGTCAATTGAAAATCTATCTCTGAGACCTAAATTCAAAAACAATATTCAAAGTCTTATGTTGCCTTTTCTCATGCGTTGACATCTCTCTCTTGCGAAAAGGAAACAGTTGTTAAACGATATAATTTACGTGATTATGACTTTTGAAACATTATGACAACCATCAAAGATAACCCAAGACGGAAAATACCCCAATTGGTTATTAACATTACATTTCTGTGTCAAAACTAGTGTGCTTTTTTTAACGTAATTATTTCTGCGGTGTTTAATCTTTAATTGTATGTGTTGTGTTATGGCGAAACCTCCACCTTTTTATTCTATACGCTCATTTGGTTACTTTGGGCATGTTTGTAAATGACTGAGCTAGTCACTGGAGTTTCATTTGAAAAAGTTATAATGTTAAATTATGATTTTTACTTTGAATATTTGTAGGGCAAAATCCGAATTGGATAGTCATATTACGGTAGCCGAGGATTGGAAAACGTTCTGTACAGATTTGGACAAGAAAAATATTATAATGTCGCCGTTTTGTGGAGCTATCCCATGTGAAGAACGAATTAAAAAGGATAGTTCAAAGGATGAGCCCAGTGATTCCGGTGCTCCAGCAATGGGAGCAAAAAGCTTGTGCATTCCATTCAAGCAACCAAAGGATATCCACACAAACGCGAAATGCATTCATCCAAGCTGTACTGAAAAACCAATTAAGTATACTCTGTTCGGACGAAGTTATTAAGCAGTTTAAATATAAAATGAGTTTCGTTTAATTTGTTATTATTGGATGGAAGACGGGTTTGTTTCTCTTTAATACAGCTTAAGTGTACACAAAAAATTTGTTTATACAGTGGAGTCCGTTTATAGCTAGTCCGAAGGGAAACCGTATACCATACACTATATAGAGATTTCACTGTAATTTAACAGTTTACAAGGAATCTCGTCGAAGCAGCAGGCATACCCCGGAAAAGTATCACGTGACTAACACTAGCATCATTAAAACACACCAAGTTGCAACCGTACCATGCAGAATATGTGAACGCTTTTTATCTTTTTGCTATGCAATCTGTGTATGNGACTAACACTAGCATCATTAAAACACACCAAGTTGCAACCGTACCAAGCAGAATATGTGAACGCTTTTTATCTTTTTGTTATGCAATCTGTGTATGAAAACCCATTGCAACTGAAGTTTTCAAAAATTAACAACAGCTTTTGTTCTTGACTTAAAGTACACAATCGGTAGAAGTAGTTGGGAGCGAGACCGAGAGCAAAGCGTTTGGTAGAAAATTTTGAGAACGAGCGCGACGCGGTAAACGCTATGGCAGTGAGAGCGGAGTGGACTAAACATATTAGAGTGAGAACGGAGCGGATGGTGGATAAATTATGGAGCGAGACCGGAGCGAACGGCAATATTTGTAAAGAACGAGAGCGGAGCGGATCAGCAATATTTTTCATGAGTGAGCGAATCAGCATTGTTTTAGGGAGCGGGAACGGAGGGAGAAGACAATTATTTTACAGAGCGGAGCGACAAGACAATATGTTTAGGGTGAGAGTGGAGGGAGGCGATATTATTGCTTGGGAGCGAGAGCGGAACGAGGTAACATTATTGTTTGGAAGCGAGAGCGGGAGCGGAGCGAGGAGACACAATTGATTGGNGCGAGAGCGGAACGAGGTAACATTATTGTTTGGAAGCGAGAGCGGGAGCGGAGCGAGGAGACACAATTGATTGGCATCGAGAGCGTTCGCGGAGCGAGGCGACATTATTGATAGGGAGCGGAGCGAGGGGTAAATCGCCGACGTTTGATTCTGACTGGATGTGTTGGTTAGACTTGAATCGGTCGATTCATAGTCTAATTCTAATCCGATGCGGCCATTCGTTCATCGGCCGATGTGGATTTCAGCCGCATATGGGCAACACTATTTTTATACAATAAAATGGGCAGTTAAAATTTTCATTTTCTGCTGCGTAATTATTAAACCACAATTTTAACTTAACTCGAAATCGTAATCCAAAATTTCGAATGTCTGAAAAGTTTTAGGTTTCGATTTCGAATGTTTAATGTTTAATTTCAGTTTCGCTTGCAGTTTGTATGGAGGCTGATTTCAATTTCGAATGGAAAGTTGAATTAAATTTTGATTTTGATCTCCTTCGAATATTGAATTTCGATTTCGAACATCTTGAAATTATGAGTTTTATTTATTTTTTAAGTATAAGTAACGTCTTTGAAAACTTCTACGTTTGAGAATACGAATTTTCATTAAATTAAATTGTTTCGAACAGCTAATTCACAATCCTAGATAGAAAATGAGTTTCTGCATCAATTTCTGTAGGTGCGGCGTGATTCTGACACCATCTGAGTAATGAAAAAATAAATTTTATTGAAAAATTGAATTTTGTCATTTTATTTTCCAAATTCAATTCCACTACAGGATGGAAGTGCACATGCAGACGATTCAGACTACTGGATAGAAAATGAATATCTGCATTTATTTCTGTAGGTGCGACGTGATTCTGACACCATCTGAATTATGAAAAATAAATTTGATTGAAAAATTGAATCTTGTGATTTTATTTTCTAAATTCGATTCCCCTACAGGATGAAAGTACACATACAGGAGATTCACACTGCTAGACAGAAAATGAGTTTCTGCGTCAATTTCTGAAGGTGCGACGCGATCCTGTTACAATCTGAGTAATGAAAAATAAATTTTATTAAAAAATTGAATTTTTGTCATTTTATGTTCTAAATTCGATTTCACTAGGACTTTAGGGCTGGTATTACGAGCTTTTTGTTTGAAATCCCGGATTTATATTGCAACTCGAGGGTTGTGTAGCCCTCGAGTAAAAATGTGGTATTATGAACTTTTGGTTTTTGAAATTCAGGAGTATCGAAACCTCGAGTTTTGATACCCCACATTTGACATTGGCAACACCGTAAACTCCCGAGCGGGAAATTGAAATTGAAATTATCAGTTGTAAACATTTGAATAATTTCAATTAGTTGGATTAGTTTCAAATGAAAATGAGGTCAAAGTCAATGTCATCGTTCGAGGAAACTCTACTATTGGAGTTAATCAATAAGGAGAAATGTATCGTCGAGAGGAAGACCACGGACAAGTCAACCAATACAAAGAAAACTGATGCATGGAAGACAGTAACGGACTCCTTTAACAGCCAATTGGAGGTAAATAAAAGAGATGCGAAGCAACTGATTAATTGGTGGAAAAATACAAAAAAGAATGCAAAGAAAAAGGCAAGTGACCAATTAAAATTCTGAAATTCAATTTATAAATGATAGAAACTATTTTAGGTTTCTTCCGATCGGAAAAATAAATAAAAACTGGTGGCGGACCTAAAGAAGTTGGAGACATTCACAGTAATATAGAAACAGCTATAAGTATCTTGCAAGATCAATTGTACCCTGAGGAAAATTCTAATGACTGTGATGCTGAGTACATTGACAAAATTAGTAAGTATATATTTACAGTTTGAGATGACCATTATTGTATGAAACATAATTTTACATTTTCATATAAAGATCTTGGTGGACCAGTCTTCACAGCTGAAGAAGTTAGTGAACAGATGGAAATGGAACAGGTTGAGCATGACTCATATTTGAATTCCCCAAGTACCAGTGCCGCATCGGCTCAAAAAAATATTATTCAATTCGCCGAAAAGGAGCACCGAATTAAGTTGAAGGTATTAGAGAAACAGCTAGCCAATGAAGAATTAAAAGAAGAAAGTGAGAAGAAGAAGCAAATTAAGTTGGATTTGAAAATAGAGAAATTAAATTTTCAACTGGTATGGCTAAATAGTAGGAAGGATTGTTAATTTTATATCCTGTAAAACCGTGCGGTTTTCTTTTTCGTAAAATGTTAAAAAAATGAATAAACGGTGTTTCCCTCATTTGAATCTTTAGTCCTGATGAATCACTCAATTGAATTTATTACAAGTGTCTCTCGATTAGAGATTTTCTGAATACAGAAGCGGCTAAATTAAAATTCGTATTTTGTAATGTAAAATTATCACCCACGATCGGGGGCATTGGGCCCAGAATTTCTTCCTCGTTCAGATGTTTAGAAATATTATGCAAAACGAAACATGCGCCTATGATACTCAAGCTTGTTGATAACTTGGTTCTTATGATTTCCAACAAGCGCGGGAACTTTTTTTTCAATTGCCCAAACAATCTTTCAATTGGGTTACTCGAGCTGAAACCAATGGAGAGTAAAATCTCGAGTTATAATGTTACTCTCGAGTTAAATTTTTATTCGAGAGTTTAACAAAAATTTGTTCGTAATACGGAATCTGCGAGTAGTGCTCAAACTCTGGCTGAAACCTCGAGTTTCGTCAGAAAAGTGGAGCTCGTAATACCAGCCTAGGACTCCATTTCATAATTTATTAGGGTCAGGAAAACTTATTATGTACTTTATTATAATCTGACGTTGTGATATTGGGAAGCCAACTTGTATAATTTTTGATGTGTTGTGTAAATCTAGAACCGGCGTCGCGCCATCATCCTGTAGCCATCCTACAGGATGGCTACAGGATAAAATCACACAACCGTATTGAGTCACGACTCAGAGTCACTTTAGAAACACAGTGTAAGGAGTCAGTTGACTCCGAGTCACGACTCAGTGACTCATTTCTCTATTGAGTCAGTCACCCAAAACCAGTGACTCCAAGAAATCAATGAGTCAGAGTCAGAATCATTCGGAAATCCTATTCTGGAGTGATTCGAGAAGATCCACTGATTGAGTGATTTAAAAATTAAAAAAACCACGACCTTCACCATCCTACCCGTTGCCCATGCAACAGAGGTTTGGAGTCGGCTTATTTGTTAATGATCTGTTAATCAATCGAACTTGAGGTAAACAAAAACATTGAGAGATTGAGATCGAGTGCCGTGTAGAGGAAAGATTTTGGACGAATCAATTATTATTATTGGAACAATAAAGAAAGGTACCCCTCATTAATTACTGGCGATTAAGTCACAATTTCCAAAATATTTACTAATTTGCTTGAAAATTTTTTCTGTTTATGGATTTGTTTTCTGTTACAGATTAATATGATTGGTGAAACCAAACCATCCGGGAATCCTTTAGAGCAATTTGTTAATTCAGCCAAAACGCTAAGCGGAGCTGAAGTGGTTGAACTTATCAAACAAGCACTGGATGCTCCTGGTGTACATACTTTTGCAGAATTGAGGGAGGTGACAAGTGTCCAGCAGGTAACAAAGCTTTAATAAGTTCGTTTCCTCAATTCGATTGGTGAATTTTATGGTGCAAGCAAACCATTATTTTTCAGCTATCACAAGGCGAATTTTCAGGCTACTGGGAACTGCTTCAAATTTTCTCCTATGGGACTTACAAGAACTACACCTCCAAACAACAGATTCTTCCAGAGTTGACCTTGAACCAAAAGAAGAAGCTCCAGCATCTCACTATGATTACGCTTTCGGAACAAGGGAAGTGTATTCCTTACAGCGTTTTATTGGATGAGCTGGGAATGACTAATCTCCGGGAATTAGAAGATCTCATTATTGAGGCGATTTACTCAGGTTAACTATTTAACGTATAGTTAATATTGTTAGCTAAGTTATACCTGTAACAAATTTTAATCTGTTTTAGAAATAATACAAGGGAAACTTGATCAACGTCGAGCGCTTCTAGAAATCGATACCACAATAGGTCGTGACATCCGTAAAGAAGATATCCCAACAATTACTGCAACTTTAGAAAGTTGGTGTGATGCTTGTGAAACAATTTTGACCACTCTTCAGACACAAGTTGATCGGGCAAACGCAGAGAAGGCACAGAGAAACCAACGGAAGGAAGCATTGGAACAAGAGGTATGTTCTAATAATTTACAGTAAGATACAGGGTGACTAGGTTTTACAATGAGGTTGAGGATTGTCCCAAAGAACTTTTTTCAAGCTATTGGACTCGAATGAAGTTTGGAAATACAATTTATGTTTGATTGAGTTTGGATTTTTTTTTAAGAATCTCTGCTTAAAGACACAATGTTCTTCAATGTGCATCAACTACATAAATAATCAGGATACTTTGTCTTCCAGATTGTGAATTTGAAGAAATCAATAAAAATCCAGTCTCAGGAGGTGGATGAAGCCTATGGTCATGACTCGCGTGAAGCTCTTGGCATAGAGAAAGCTCCAAAGAAGTCTTTCAAGAAAAATGCCAAAGGCGGTGGGAAACTTTTCAAGTAATTTGGAGATCCTAAACCATTATGCACCAATATTCTGATTTTTATTAATTTGTAAAAATTGATCAATTTGTATTTTGTGCGTGCATTCTCTGCAAATCTTATTTACAAATGCTAAAAATTGAGTACAATCTCTAATGTCATAATATGGAATTATATATAATACCAAATTGGGAGATCTTTTGCTGTAGGTTGTCTTCGTAATTATTCAGTAATCATTCTAACTTTAATTTGCGAATGAAATTACACAAAAGATTAAAAGAAAACAGGAAGATTGTAGAGGGTCGGGTTTCGAGCCTCGAATGCTTAGCTTCTGGCAGCAGGATGTTACCTTAGGCTAATGCAATTAGAGTCGCGAAAACGAATTTTACAAACGCGATGAATTTGGCCAACGCGAGTGAAGCAAAAGTCTTCACATAGTTTCGCGACTACGATTTATCTTACCGCGATGTGATTTTTTCGATATTTTATCGTCCCTAGGAACGATTCGCGCATGTCTGTTCGAAACAGATATTTTTTGTGACGATAGGCGATTTCGTAATGATGAGACCGCGATGTGATTTTTTAGATACCGATCAGGTTTTATTAAGTCCACGAGCTTCCTACGCATCCTCCAAATATATATCAAAACTGTGAATTTTGAGTCTTTATTTTGCCGCTCTGCCGCACCACTTCTAAATTTGCTAATTGGGTTTTAACAACTTTTGCTGGGTGTGTGCAGAAACGCATTTTGAGAATGAAACAAAATTAATTTTATTTTCTAATCGTGTTGAACTAAATTAGCACTCGACATTCTATCAAATATTCTAGGATTAATTTGAAATTTAGGAAGTATATACTTGAACTCATTTTGGGAAGGTATTTTTGGATGTTCTCCAAATCATTTCAAATTATTTTACTCGTTGGTGTCCTGAACTCGACATTGCGTCATTTATCATCGGTTCTACTTTCGTATTGATGTGCTGTATCGTATTTTTAAAAGGTATTTTTGCTGGTTTTAGAAAATGAAAAAAAATATTTAAGACTGTCTGAAAAAAAAATATAATTAAAAAATTTATCGAAAACATCCAAAATACTTTCTCAAAATAAGTGTAAGCACATACTTCCTAAATTTCACATTAGTCCTAGAATATTTGACGGAATGCCGAGTATTAATTTAGTTCCCACCATTAGAAACTAATAGAAAAGACAATTTTTTTATTCAGTCAAAAATATTTTTATGAATATTTTCAAAAATCATGGAAGATGCAAGATTCTCAAAATGCCTTCTGCACAGCCTAGCAAACGTCCAAATTGATCGGAGAAGTTTTGACGAAATAAAAGTTATTAATTGAAACCCATTTTTACCTGTTACCATTCACCAATTTGCAAGTGGTGCGGCAGCGCGCCATATTAGAAACTCAAAATTCACAGTTTTGATATACAGTGTGTATTAGTAACGAATGAACGGGGATACCCACTCTAACCTACCCTCACCCAATTCCACCATCAGTTATGGGCAACGATTCACAGTTTGATGTTCAAATTTTTGTTTTATTGTTGTAATATTTAACTCGAGCAGAAAAGGATGAAAACCAAAATTTGTTTGATAACCGGTATAAGTTTTAACTAATAATTTCTGGCATTTGAGAATTAGTGAATTTTGAGTTTTCTGTTGTTTTTTGCGTCGTATTTATTCGAACCAAAGGACTTCCGCCAAATCTTTGTGTAATTATTATAAAATTCCATTACCGCTATCGAAACGAGTCATATCAGCAAATAATGGATGCTGCGAAATGTAACTCAGGAGTTTTACGATCGACTGAATCATTTTTTGGGAATGGATCGAACACTTGGAAACTTCGAACAAATGATTCATTAACGAGAGGTAAGCTGGTAGACTTAATTTAAGTAACAAGGAAATGCGTGGAAGTGTGGAATGGAAAAGTGGAAGTTGGTTAAATTCGGATATAATCGTTCAATGTATCAACCCTTCCTGATTAAGTCACTCCCGTAGCCAGATTTGTTGCCCATAACTGATGATGGAAGTGGCTGAGGGTTGGTTAGAGTGGGTATCTCCGTTCATTCGTTACTAATACACACTGTATATCTGGAGGATGCGTAGAAAGCTCGTGGATTTAATAAAACCCGATCGGTATTTTATCGTCCCTAGGAATGATTCGCGCATGTGTGTTCGAAACAGATATTTTTTGTGACGATAGGCGATTTCGTAATGATGAGAGATGGTGAGTTGAAAAAAACTCAAATGGACGAATGGAGAATGAAGAACCCCTGGATCTTCTTCACTTGACTCAACAGAGAACCTGTTGGCCCCTCTTTGCTTCTCTACTTGTTCCATCGCTTATACCATTTGCTTCTTGAGTAGTCTTCTTTTTATCAAAACTGAATTCCAAAAGTGAACACTAAAAAACAGATGGGACTCATTTTTTATTTCAATGGCAATCGTAGCTGATACTTGTGTGAAAGTAAGCGCGATTGAGTCTACGATTGCACATTCGCCTTTGTAACCATGATTCAGAATAATCGTCGTCGCCTTTGTCAAATTCGCTATCGCGACTCTGTGCATATACCCTTAGGCTACATTCTCATCAGCAAGCCCGGACCAAATATACTTTTTGCATTAAATCGCATTTTATCCCTTGATTGGCCTATTGATAACTGGTTTCTCCACGAATTATAAAAAATGCAACCGAATGATGTAAATATGTATCGCATTAATCGCATTAAAACGCATTTTCCAGGTTGTCGCATTAAATCGCATAAGATTTAGTGAAACGACCACAAACAGTCTCCATGGCACCTTAGATATTCAAAATTTTAAAATAAGCGGTCGAAGTAAAGCACCGTCCTCTGATTGTCAGCCCTATATATCAGCCAGCTCTATGTTATCACCATAGCAGGGCAAATTTTTTGTAATTAGATTACATGTAATCGCATTACGTAACCTAATTACAAAATTGTAATGCATAATTGTAATTTGTAAGTGGCAATTTACAATTTGTAAAATTTTGAAAAAAGTAATGGAATTACAAATTACTTTTTTGAAACAAAATTCATGTTTAAGCAAGTGGCATCGGCAGAATTCCATTCCGAAAATATGGTGGGATTACACAGTGTTTTTACTTTTTTAAACAAAAAGATAGCTGATCCCGACGTAATTGGTTAGAGAAAAATCAATTATTGCCTAGTATGTGACTGAGCTTTAAAAGAAAAGGAAAGTTCAGGAGTTTTGGAAAATTTATTAGCGATAAACGTAAGCTTATAACTCTGGGCCGCTCATAACCAATATCAGAGGAGAATTTAATTAATTTACCAACATTCTTTCCACAGCTCTCCTGCTAACTCGATAGTACTTGTGACTTAATTCGTAAAGCAGTAGAACTGATATTATTTTTACTAAGCATTTTGCATTTAATTTTCCTGAAATATCCCTAC
Source organism: Holacanthella duospinosa (assembly GCA_002738285.1). NCBI lineage: Eukaryota > Metazoa > Arthropoda > Collembola > Poduromorpha > Neanuridae > Holacanthella > Holacanthella duospinosa. The sequence continues at coordinate 68,164 of NIPM01000246.1, read as the reverse complement.
GACAAATTGTTTTTCTTTCAGCAACAGTCTGTTGAAATTTAGCTAGGTTTTGTTTAGCAAATGATGATATTTGAAGCTAAATAAAAAATTGATTCATTCATTTTGATAGTTGTTGAGCCAAAATCATTTAAGCTTTTTACATTGGCGAGTGCCTCTTACTCTCGATCTCAGAGATTTAATTTCTCAGACAAATTTCTCGTTTATTTCTACCTTATCAATTAGGTTTTAGAATTAAACCTGAAATGTCACCCAATACAATCGGACAGTCCAACATATAGTTGCAATTTGAAACACAGTTTTCAAACAGTAGAACACTCTTCCTAACATTGTGGCGGGGCTGACCCNGGGTATGATCCCACGCCTTGGGTATTCCGGACCCAACGCTCTAAGTGCTACAGAGCCGATCTGTGGAATATTGTTCTCAATCTCAATACAACTCCGAACCTCTCATTCCTGGTCATTAATTGCCAGGTAATGAGGCTACTGTCTCATTTATGAGTACAGTAGTGGGGATTGAGTCTTATGCTCAAATCCCCACAACATATTCATCCACTGTAGAATGTCTGTTCAACTTCTAAGGGATCATTCCTAATTTAGCAAACCTAATAAAAACAAAACCTAAATAAAAATTTAACAAACCTAAATGAAAACCTAGCAAACCTAAATAAAAACCTAACAAATCTAAATTAAACCTAGCAAACCTAACTAAAACCTTAAAAACCTAAATACTAATCTAACAGGCTTAAATATAAACCTAATAAAAACCTAACAAAACCCAAATAAAAAGCTAATAAGTCTAAATGGAAACCTGACAAACCTAAACAAAAACCTAGCAACCCTAAATTAAAATCTAATGCTTATACCAAACTTCGGAATTGGAGAATCCAATTCCGAAAATTTTCCGAATTGGTCGTGTTTTTTGCTACCATACTTCCGAATTAGAATTGGATTTTGGAATTGGATTTCCAAATGCCAATTCCTACGTGCGGTTTTTCGGAATTGGAGCTACCATACTTTATCCCGCGGCGAGAGAATTGGAATTGGCATTTGAGAATGCCAAATGCCGAAGTTTCAGAATTTGACTACCATACTTTGGAATTGACCCTTTCGGAATTGGGTTTTTCTACTTTTCCCACCTACTTTCGGAATTGTTTTTTTTTTCAAAAATTTGAAAAAAGGCCAATTCCAATGCTGAATTCTGCTTCAACTTGCCCCATCAAACGAAAGGTTTAGCTAAGGTGCGGATTAGTTTAGCAAATTTGAACTAATCAAATTAAAAATATTTAAAACTATATTTTTTTTCTACTACCGAAGGGATTTAAAAATAAATCAGTAGTAGTGAGTAGAGCTAATACTAGTAGTAGTACTAATAATTAGTGAAGTGGTATGTCTATGACACCTCTACGTAAGTTATAATTTTTTATTTGAAATATTGAAGAACAGTGCCAAAGGAAGTACACTTTGGCCCGATTCTACCTAAACAAATTGATCGTTCTCACTTGATCATTCGTAATTTACAAGTAGTCTGTACTAATTCACAACGGGCAAAGCAACAGTTCCACAAAGTTGTTATTCGACTCTAGACATGTCATTGTTTACTAGTGAACAAGAGGTCGAATTGATTGGATTGGTGAAAGAGAGACCTTACTTGTACAATCTTAGTGAGAAAGGTTACAAAGACTTGACACGGAAACGAAACGCCTGGAATTTCATTGGACTACAGCTAAACAAGCAAGGTAAAAATCTCACTACATTCATTTCGCTCAACTCGTCCACAAATAAGCATAAATTAGTTTTAGACCAGTATCATTCACTTCTGATACGCTTCTTAAATAGTAAATTATCATCGTCTCTTCTTTGCCACAGGCACTGAAGCCGAACACGGTTGGAAGCAATTAAAGAAGCAGTACACGGGGTACTTGGCAAAATGTAAAAAACCAACAGGTTCTGGAGCTGGAAAAGAGCCATCGTTTCGCCACTCCATGCTGATGGAGTTTTATAAAGACCAGTATAGACCTTATGCTAAGTAATTACTAAATATGATCGGCAGCGCACAAAGTACAGTGCCAGATCATTCTAAATAACTCGTCTAATTTGTTAATTGATAATAGAAGCCAACCAGCACCTAACGATGTAGACCGACAGGAGGATATCAACTCAGAAAATCTACTGTTCTTAGGAGAAAGTGAGTCGGAAATCTCCGGCACTACATTTGCAGAGTCAGAAGTGATGGAGTATGGAAGTGACGTCAATAATGTTGTATCCGTAGAGCGAACAGCTACTGCCAATGAGGTTAGTTAACTATCATGTTGAAAATTATTAGAATCATAAAATACCAAATTTCTTAAACTAGGTTCGTCGCGTTGGGGTTAATTTGGCAAAACCCCGGAAGAGGGTCATGGATCCATGCGATAAAGAGTTAATAAAAGCGTTAAAAGAATCTGATTTGGCAGAGGCTGATGAATATCGAACATTCTGTCTCGGACTGGTTCCAAAACTTCGAAGGATTGGTGAAATCTCGAAGAAGGTTGCTGGAGAAGCCCAATTAAAAATACTTTCTGTTTTGGTAAATTTCGAACCTGATTCATAAAAATTCAATCAGAAATACATTTTATGAGCAGAGTGTCTGAAGCACATGATACCAGTCTCGCACGATGTGTATTAAATAAATAAAACAAAAGCTCACTTAGACTGAAATTATGGAAAATAATCACATGATACATTGGGGTATTGGTTGAGAATATGCTCTTTTGTTGCGGGAATTAGGAATGCCAAATTGTTTACTAAAAATGGTTTTAACGAGAAGCAAATTGATAAAGTATATTTTGCTGAGAAGATTACTTCGAAAGACACGACCAAAGCACAGGTCGTGTTACATACGTCAACTTTTTGCTGGTAGGACTCAAGGGAAGGGTGAGAAGTTCATTTTCGATGAGATCAAATATGATCCCTATTATTACAAGAAGTATCCTAGGTAATGCACAAATACAAATACGTACTCAACCATTCATTGTTTCTATAAAAATGTTTTATGATTAAAGAATGTCAGAAAATATGTTCCAGCAACTGTTGGCTGCAGTTTCCCCAGGTTTAACAAAAATGAGGAACCACATGGATCCGATAGACCCAAAGACCCGCTTAGCAATAAGTTTGAGGTATAATCAAAATTTAAATTTTAAGTCGAGTCAGAAATTGTACTTGTTATGTCGTTGCTTGAATTTTTTAGATTTTTGGGGACAGGGATGTCCCAAACATCCCTCGCATTTGCGTTTCGAGTATCCCAGCAATCAGTGTCTCAAATATTCAGAGAAACTATGAACGTAATCATCGAGGTACTACAGCCTGTATATCTTCCAAAACCTACATTAGAACAATCAAAACAAATAGCCAAGGAGTTCCATCGTCTTTGGGACTTTCCAAACTGCTGTAGAGCGATTGACGGAAAGCATGTTCGGACAAGGGCGCCAAGTAATTCTGGTTCTCTGTACCACAATTACAAATCATTCTTTTCCACGGTTTTATTTGCACGAGTTGATGCTCATTACAAGTTTGTAGATGTGGACATTGGCGTACCTGGTTCCCAATCCGATGGTGGCATCTTGGAAACGAGTAACATTGGAAGGCTTTCAACAAACGGTTGTCTGCCTAAACCAGCTATAGTTGGTGGCTTCCCCAGAGAGCTGCCATATGTCTTGATTGGGGATGAAGGATTTGGTTTGAAAAGTTGGCTTATGCGCCCTTTTGCTGGTCAGAATTTGGCTCCCTCTGAAGCCATTTTTAATTATAGATTGAGTAGAGCGAGGCGTGTAGTAGAGAACGCGTTTGGCATTCTAGCCGCACGATGGAGAATTTTACACACTTCGATTCAATGCTGCAAATGATCTTATTAATTTAATCATTACTTCAGCGGTTATTCTCCATAATTTTCTCAGGGTTAATACAGACAACTCTGGTATTGATGGCGACGAATCATTAGATGAGGACACAAATTGTTTCCACGCCGTAGAACATAGGGGAGGCCGAAACAATTCACTTCAAGCTAAGGAAGTTCGTCAGCTATTTTGTGATTACTTCATTTCTGATGTAGGAGTATTGCCAGGTCAGGGACTCTACATCATGCGTGGGCATGAATAAACTCAGCACGGTCAAGAATGGATGTAGCTTTTCGATTTATTGCCGTTTCGGAAAAATAACATTGGAGAGCAGCGTCAGATAAAGAACAATTTGTCCCGTCTCTTTCTTGTATACAATGAACTAGATTTTATGAATCTCTACAACTAATTCTTACACTTCTTTATTACAATTTGCATTGAACTACTAGAATAGAGTTATAAATAAATTGAAAACAAATTTGGAAAAGGACATCTGAACTATCGGTTGCGTAGATATGAAAATAATTTACTAAATCCTTCAAACGAAATCCTCTGGCATCCACACTTCCGGAGTCTGGATTTGTAACCATTCCGTAGTAGAAACTATGGATATCCAATATTCGATGATTTGCTAAATCGAAATGTTGTAAATCTCTGTCTACAGCAGCACCCACCACTAAATTCCCAGAGAGGATCATCCGGAGTAAAGACTCCACCTGAGAAACACAAAAAAAGATTATTAGGTAAAAATTGACGTGTATTTGTTTATTCATGAAATACACGGGACAAATGGAATTTTTTGATATTGCCCTAAAGTCCCAAATTATGAGATTAGGGGAAGCGATTTGTGATTTAAATTTGAGTGATACTTATTACAAAAAACCTCTGTTTTGATTAATGGTCCAAAGGGGTCAGACTCTTTTTAGTCAACTCACCCCAAAAGCTTTTAAAATAATTTCACCAATAATTCTGGTGCTAAATCAGTTATTATTATTATAAAGGTTAGATAGATTCAGTGCTATTTCATACCATTCTAAATTCGACTCCTTGACCGATTTTGTTGCGATCCAGTCTAGTTAATTTGGTGAAATATTGGCATATTATATCCGAATCCCATTTTATCAGAGCCCATAAGACCAGAAGCCCGTTCTCATCCACGACAGAAACAGTAGCTGGAATCTGCCTATGTTTCTTTAATCCTGGGCTTGGACCTGACAATCCGAGTTTTTCAATGTCTGTTCCTACTTTCAAACTGATCATTTCCGTATCGATAGCAAATACTTTCCCAGTGCTAACTAAATCGCCTCGGAATATGATTGGTGTCTATAACGGAATTAATGATTTTCATTTACATATTTACAAATAAATGAGATAAATTAAACTTACTTTCCAAGCAGATATCGAAGGAATGAGCATTAGATTTGTAGAGGGTTTTGGAAGACGGGATTCTGCTGTGCATTGCGCTTCACTGCTTCCAAGAGACCTGGCGTTCTGGTCATCCGCTTTGCTCAATTTTTTTATTTTATTCAATTCATTGATGAGCGGTGTTAGAATTCCGGGATGAGGATTTCTTTTAAAAACATGGTCCCACACATACAAAAAATCAAGTTCACTTAACTCTAGCAGCGATGAAACTAAACTATCGTTGTTCATCCTGACTCAAATTCACAACTAACGTAATCAGTAGACACTAATTTATAAAAATAATCATCTTTGATTTGCAAAATAAAATAAAATAAAATTATCAGGTAAGTTTGAAATAACCATAACCGCTTTAAAAATAATTTGTGGAACTCAACTAACCCGCCTTACCAATTTTGACTCTTGGGAAAGTGATACTTTCGAAGTTGAATTTAAAACTGATTTCTGATTCTCCAATTCTAAAGTATGGTAGGGTAAACCCAAAATCGGCGAGAACTTTGGTTTTGGCATTTCAGAATTCGCCGTTTCGAATTCTGAAGTATGGTAGCACCGTCCAATTCCAATTTTCAATGCCGATTCCGAAAATTGGAATTGGATTCTCCAATTCCGAAGTTTGGTATAAGCATAACAAATCTAAACAAAAATCTAACAAACCTAAATAAAAACGTAACAAATCTAAATTAAAACTAACAAAGCTAAATGAAAACCTAACAAATCTAAATATAAACCTAAACTTTTTCCCTTGACTGCTACGTCTAACACATAGGGCTGATACAATCAGCGGACGGTGGTGCTTTACTCCCTACCGATTAAGCTAAACAGGCTTAAATGAAGCTAGGTTATTCAAATTTTATTGGCTGAGTTTGAATATTTAAAGTTTCTTGGAGTACTTAAGTTGAAAGTCTCCCCCGGTGTGGTAGGCTATCCTTATTTATTCGAATTTTCATAATCTTATCTTTCAGAATAATAAATTCAAACTTTTTAACTTTTTGGTGACGTTGTTATCCCTCCATAACATTTCGTAGTTGTCACACTGGATTTTAGGTGGGGCTAAATATGGAACACCTCTATTCAAATACATTTCTCTAAATTTGAGTAAGTTTTTTCTATAACTAAAATTAAATACAAAATCTGTAAAATTAGTAATTCACAACATTATTGTCGTCTTCCTGTGAACGTTCTCATTTAATCTTTGACAAAGTTGGCAATTTCTCTGAGCGTACTTTCACTTGACGTCAGTATCAGTATAAGGTAATCAATATGGAAATGGCACACGTAAAAGTTTATTTGGTAATCTGTATTTTGTTGTTAAAATTTCATAAAGAAAAAAAGGAAAAGGAAACCGATGATTTAAAAATAACTGTAATATCTAAATCAATATTACGATTGTCTTATATTGTGATATTATGGCAAGTTATTTTTTGTCGTGGTTGATCCTTTTAGCCTATTCATTTTAGGTCATCGTGTCAGGTCTATTACGTGACAGGAGCAACAGCTGTTTGATTGGTACGTGTTTACACATTGTTTCAAATACCTCAGGAACGAGAGTCAAGTTAATCAAGAGGTATGTTACACATCAANTCAGTATCAGTATAAGGTAATCAATATGGAAATGGCACACGTAAAAGTTTATTTGGTAATCTGTATTTTGTTGTTAATAATTTCATAAAGAAAAAAAGGAAAATGAAACCGATGATTTAAAAATAACTGTAATATCTAAATCAATATTACGATTATCTTATATTGTGATATTATGGCAAGTTATTTTTTGTCGTGGTTGATCCTTTAAGCCTATTCATTTTAGGTCATCGTGTCAGGTCTATTACGTGACAGGAGCAACAGCTGTTTGATTGGATACGTGTTTACACATTGTTTCAAATACCTCAGGAACGAGAGTCAAGTTAATCAAGAGGTATGTTACACATCAACATTGCCATTTGCATTTGATTGAATCTAAAAATAAAAATAAATTTTTGCATGTTGGTTTAGTGAGACGTGAAAAGGCAAGTATGAGTGAACGGAGTGAGACAGTGACAAGGCGGAGACCTGTCATCAAGAAGGAGGAGAACGGTGGTGGGTCGTCTAAATCAGATGACCCTGAGCTGGCTGAAAAGGAATCAGATAGCGAAGATGCGGATTCTAAAGAAACACGTCTTACGCTAATGGAAGAAGTTCTACTCCTTGGACTTAAGGACAAGGAGGTAAAAATTCAACTTCAGAATTTAGAAGTCTGATCAGATAGAATGGGTCTTGTTTGGATTCAACAACTTTCAGGGGTACACATCATTCTGGAATGATTGTATATCCAGCGGCCTACGAGGTTGTATCCTAATCGAGCTAGCGCTCCGAGGGAAAATAGAATTAGAGAAGGCTGGAATGCGAAGACGGGGCTTAACTAGTCGTAAAGTACTTATAAAAAATGACACTCCCTGCGGTGATGTACTCCTAGACGAAGCACTCAAGCACATCAAAGACACTGAACCTCCAGAAACTGTTCAAAGTTGGATTGAGTATTTAAGTGGTAAGGATAAAGTCTTCTTTTCTACCAAATTATAAATAATCTCTTCTCTGATTGATTCGTAAACATGGTGGATCAGGTGAAACATGGAACCCTCTGAAGTTATCATATCAACTGAAAAATGTAAGGGAACGTCTAGCGAAAAATTTGGTAGAGAAAGGTGTGCTTACGACAGAAAAACAGAATTTTCTCCTTTTTGATATGACCACGCATCCTCTAGTTGACAATACTACCAAGACTCGACTTGTGAAAAAGGTAATAACATAATGCGCATTACCATATAATGTAATATCTTTCAAACTCTAATTACTCATTCTTTGTTCCAGCTACAAGAGGCTGTTCTTTCCAAATGGGTTAACGATCCACATCGTATGGATAAACGGATGTTGTCAATAATATTCATGGCTCATTCGTCTGATGTACTAGAAAATGCATTTGCTCCACTCAATGACGACGATTATGAACTGGCAATGAAACGAGTGCGGGAACTTATGGAATTGGATTTGGATGTTGAAAGTGCTAAACCGAATGTGAACGAAACGATGTGGGCAGTTATATCTGCATTTGTTAAGTAGAAGCAAAGATTCACATCGTCCCCTTGAGACCCTACCGTGAAGCGTTACTGATTTAAACTGATTGCTAACTCAAATATTCTTCAAAGGTATCTGTGAGGCGTACGATAAATCCACCAACCTTGGGCCATTCCATTACATGTAAGCCCAATCTTAGCAATTACTCATTTAGGGATCACTTATTGATTTTGTGACATGAATTTCATTTATACAATGACCGGCGGCCAATTAGTATATAATAAAAATAAAGCTCAACGACGAGGGTTGCAAATGACTTTTTAAATGGAGAATCATACTCGGCTGATTCGTGTCACAGAATCAGTGAGCCAATATTAAATTGTAAATTATCTTACGAACTTAAATAAAATTAAAAACATTGCGAGTAGTAACATTTTTGGCGAGGTGGTGCTGCTTATAATGTTTATAAGTTAAGTGTAAGCTTAAATTAAACTTTCTGTATTAAGCGAAGTCTACTAACTATCGTGTAAATTTAAGGTTTGATCAGTTCGGTTGGCTTATTATTAATCCAGCGTCAATCTGTGATTCCTACAAATCGTAAATTAACGTTTCCTAAAACTTGCTTTAGGAATTTTTTAACTTCACAGTAAGTATTTACATCCATTTTAGCGTATTCTGTGACCTCCCTCATTCTTATCATAGTTTATCATAAACTTTAAAATGAAAATCGAAATAAGCCGGTTTAAGGTGTGGTATCCTAATTTTTTTAACCGTTTTATCCATGCCAGATAACAACTAGGATAAGATTTATCAATTACAGTATCAAATTTTTTGAAAAAGACGAGTCAACTGTAAAATTACTTGTAAGGTGAAGTTTCAAGAGGAATAAAAAAAATATTAATTAGTTGTGTCCTGATTCATTACTTTCAAATTTTGACGTAGAATATTTTTGAGCATTAGGTAATTGGGTTAGGTTGATTAATTTACATGATTAAATATCAAGATTAGTTAACAAATCACATCATTTGTTTGAACCTAGCAGTTAGTTCTCGAGCAATGATTAATTTTTGTATCTGTGTGGTTCCTTCGTAAATCTGGAAGATTTTTGCATCCCTCATTAATTTTTCCACAGGATATTCAGTATTGAAACCATTTCCACCAAATATCTTAAAGAATCAACAATCAAATTGAATAAATACGAAATTATAGCAGAGTTTGGAATACTTTACCTGAACGGCATCCGCGGCAGACTTATTGGCAACCTCCGAAGCAATACACTTCGCAATACTGGCGTAGTATGTGTTTTTCCTTTTATTATCAATTTCCCAGCAAGCTCGCTGTGTCATAAGTCTTGAAACTTCAACTCCAATTGCCATATCTAAAATAACAAATGAGAAATGTAACAGTTGATTCCAAAACAGGTTTTAGATCAAATCAAACTTACCTGCAAGCATATGCGCCACTGCCTATGAAAAAAAAAATTGTATCATGCTCACTCTCAGATTGTAATAATATCTGGTTAAAATTGAACCTGGTGGTTCACAATTTCGGTTCCAAACGTTTTTCTCTCTAGTGAATACCGTGTAGCTTCATCCAAACACCTTTGTGCCAAACCCACAGCTGCAGCAGCAACCTAAGAAGCAATAACATATGATATTTCTGGTTACCTGGTTCATTGGAACGCAGAACTACGTACCACTGGGCGAGTTTTATCAAAGGCACCCATGGCGTACTTAAAACCAGCACCAACTTCACCCAATACATTCTCCTGCTTCACAACGACATCTTCGAATGTAACTCCTCGTGTGTCAGAGCATCGTTGACCCATGTTAATTTCCTATAAGATATTAACATTCTTATTTGCAGCAGTCCCAATGTTGAAATTCAAAAGAACTACCTTTCGTCCTGGAGTGACTCCGGGTGTTTTGGCGTCAACGATGAAACCAGTAAATGCTTTTCCTGTGGAAGCCTTTGGATCTGGATCTGTTCTGGCAAGGACGAAATACCAAGATGCCACTCCTGCTGATGTGATCCACATTTTATTCCCATTTATCACCCATTCGTCTCCTTTTTTGACAGCTTTTGTCTTAAGTCCAGCCACATCGGATCCAGCACTTGGCTCTGTGACACAGTAAGCCTAGGTATATAAACTCTTTTAGTGTTGGCTCTGAAGAACAATCTGAATAGATAAATAAAACTTACTGCTATGATTGGTTCCTCAATAAGACGCCCTAGATATTTCTTTTTTTGTTCATCGTTACCAGCAATAATTACAGGAGCACCCTGTTCAGAATTAATATGAAAGGTAAATTATGAATGTTTAATAATTATTGTTTAACAAAGGTTAAACTTACCGCCAAATCGTTGGTATGAATAGCATTAAAAATTCCTGAACAACCATACGCAAATTCTTCGATTACTAAGCAATCCTCGAATAGACTCAGAGCGGAACCACCTATTGATTAAACACGTATTTACATGGACCTATTTAAACACAATTTTAGTCACTGGAAAATAGCGACAGTTAGCTCTACCATATTTTTCTGGAACAAATCCATTGAGAAGTCCTAAATCCCAAGCTTTTTTATGAATATCCCATGGAAACTTCATTGATATGTCATATTCCGCTGCACGCGGAAGGATCTCCTCACGGGAAAATTTTCTTGCCAGTTGCTGCAACTCTCTTTGAGTTTCAGTCAACTCTAAAAAAAATTATTGAAGGTGTAGCGACATACTTAAAAAAAAATGTCTGATGTCTGAGTTCATAACATACGGAAATTAAAACCGATGTCGCCCGTACTCGACGGCTGACTGGATAGCATTCTTCCATGGTTCACGGTGAAACATCGTTGAAATGATTTCATTTTCTGTAAAAATAAATCTATTTAATAAATAAGGTTGGAAAGTTATGACAATGACTCTCCAGAATGAGTTTCCTGGAATTGTAACAGTTAATTGTAAACTAAAGTTACCATAATTGCTAACCTTTATAAGGTTACTTTACAATAATCATGGGTTACTTACGAGTACACAGCTTTCTCTACCGTTTGGGGAAATAGGACATGGTTCTTTTTGGAGTTTACTTTTGCATCACTCATTCTCACCAACAAATGCGCACCCGTATTCCTCTTCACCCACCCTCTCTCACACAACAATCCCGCCTAAATAAATTCCCTCCAGTCCCAGACTCTATTTCATTTATCCATTCATATTCACGGTTGTAACTAGTGTGTAAAGTGACTCCCAAATCTCACTGAGTCAGAGTCATTGACTCCCGAGTCACTGATTCTGACTCACTGTAGTTTAGGAGTTGACTCAGGAGTTATGTCTCTGACTTCTTAAATTTTGGGATTCGACTCTGAGTCAGAGTCAGTGAGTCAGAGTCATGACTCTCGACTCCGAAGTTACATAATACAAAAATGGAAAATCGGGTCTGAAATTGAATTTTTTTTTATACATTTAGTTTCCTTGTTTCTGTTTGCTAATTTTCGAAGTTTCCTTGACAACAAGAAAACAAAAAAGCCACTTTCACCAGGTTAAATAAACAATTCATAACATTTTTTAACTTTTTAAAAATATTTCTTTGTAAAAATAACTATCGAAATAATATTTGCATGTAAATTTTGTTAAAAAATAGTCCCATATGCCCATGTGTGCATGTTTCAAAAGAGTCATGACTCCCAGGTCTGGGAGTCGACTCCCAGAGTCATGACTCTGACTCCCAAAACCCTTGGAGTTAGAGTCATCAAATGACTCCCGAATCCAAAAAACCCTGGGAGCCAGAGTCATGAGAGTCAGTCAGTCAGAGTCATGACTCCGGAGTCAGAATCATGGAGAACACTAGCGAATATTTAAAAGCTGATGTGTATATGAACACATTTTGAGTTGTGTCCATCTATGATGGGTGTTATGATGTAGTGGGAGGTGCGGATTTGCTGGTGAGAATGAGTGTTTCAAAAGTAAATTCCAAAAAGAACCATGTCCTATTTCCCCAAACGGTACAAAAGCATATTCTGTTATTATTTAATTAACAATATTTTTACAAATATTGCTTTACTTTTACTTACTTGGACATTCTTATAAAACAAAGTTTTGATCATTTTCCTTGCTGCTTGTAAACCTTTCAACTTCAAAATTCAAACTCAAAAGTCAAAATTGAAGTAGACTGAAGATTGAAGTCTCCAAGACTCCTAGCCTCTTGATAAACTAAAGACTAATCCTAATCTAATAAAATAAAAGTAATGTCATTAAAAAAAATTAATTTTTTCGTTTCTGTTATGAATAAATAAATCAGACATAAAAATGGACACTCTACACCTCTTTGGTATGGGCATATGAAGGAACGATGGAAGTGGAAGGTTTCGCTATCGTGTAGGGTTTCAAATGACTCCCATTTTCTTTTGTGAGTCAGAGTCAGGTGACTCAGAGTCATGACTCACTGACTTCCATTTTCTTACTGAGTCAGAGTCATGAATTTTAAATGACTCAGTGACATGACTCAATGACTTCTCGAATCACTTTTGAAATTTGAGTCAGAGTCAGGTGACTCAGATACAATGAAATTTTAGAAAATATAGTTNCTTCTCGAATCACTTTTGAAATTTGAGTCAGAGTCAGGTGACTCAGATACAATGAAATTTTAGAAAATATAGTTTTCATCTTTTGCATGTAAAATTTGCAGTTGATTTGATTTGAACGTTTTTAGAGCTTAAAGTAAGAGCTACAAACTAAGACATCTAACATCTTCTTTGTTAAAGACTCGAAAAATAAAATTTTGAAATTCTCCTTCATTCTTGATCCGTAAAACTAAATTAGTTCACCTGAAATATTTACACTGATACTTTACGTCAAGTATTAATCGGATGAAAGCGTGCATTATAGTGGTCTATAATGTACTTCTGCATGGTAGAATATNCTTTACGTCAAGTATTAATCGGATGAAAGCGTGCATTATAGTGGTCTATAATGTACTTCTGCATGGTAGAATATGTAATTTTATATGGTAGAATACAGTGATCTGCATGCTATATCATGACTCCCAGAAACCCTGGGAGTCAGAGTTATCAAATGACTCCCAACTTACAAAAAGCCTGGGAGTGAGAGTCATATGAGAGCCAGAGTCATGAGGGTCAGAGTCATGTAGGACACTACATCGTGTGAATCCAAATCCAACAAAAAACACAATTTTTAGTAAATAATTTGCTTAATAAAATTGAAATCTACAGGTAAGGGCATAAGTAAGTACACATCGAGGAAGTGAGTTAGATGTGAGTTAGCATGGAGTGAGATCGGGGGTTTTAACTTCCTAATTTTTTATACATGCCTTTTGCAGTTAATGCTTTTTCCATCTGTACTTACTTTTGCCCTTTTCTATATATGTTCGTAATGTGCTACATACCGATCAGGTTTTATTAAGTCCACAAGCTTTCTGCGCATCCGCCAAAAATGAATCAAAACTGTGAATTTGAGTTATGAGTCTTTATTTTGCCACTCTGCCGCACCACTTACAAATTGGCTAATGAAAGTTGAACAGGCAAGAAATTGGTTTTAATTATCCGTTTTTATTTCATCAAATCTACTCGACTCAATTTGAAATTTTACAACTTTGTGCAGAAATGCATTGTAAGCAGGTATACTCACTGGTTTTTAAAAATATTCATAAACAAACTTTTTGACTAATTGAAAAAAAAAAATTCTATTATTTTCTAAAAGTTGAGGACTAAATTAACAGTCGATATTACCTCAATAAATATCGTATTAATTTCAAATTTACGAAATAATTGCCTGAACTTATTTTGGGAAGGTAGTTTTGTTGGTTTTCGAAATGGTTTCAACCTGAAATTTTTGACTATTTAGAAACCCATTTGTTTAAATTTATTTTACACGGTGGTGTTCTCAATTCACACTCGACATTGCGTTATTGGTTGTCGGTTAAATTTCTACTGTTGGATGGATGTGATGAGCAGTATTTCTAACGTGTTTTGCAGATTTAAAATAATATTTGAAAACAAATTGTTTAGGACTATTAGTCAAAAAAAATTTATAATTAGATTTTTTTTCTAACAGTCCTAAATATTTTGTCCAAATAGTTTGTAGAACATGCAAAAATACCATCTTCAAATACGCACAGTACGTCTACCAAAAGTAGGAATTGAACCGTTGACTAATGACGCAATGCCGATTGTGAATTGACATCTAGCTGTAAATGAAATTTAAAATAAATTTTTTTAAGGTCATAAAAATTTCATTTTGAAGCGATTTTGAAAACCACACAAAATCCCTCTCAAAATAAGGATAGGAACACACTTCCTAAATTTTAAATTCATCTTAAAATTGTTGACGGAATGCTGCCTGTCATTTTAGTTCACCGTTAGAAAAGAATAAAATAATTATTTCATTCAAACAGTCATGAAAATATTGTTTATATATANTTAAGGTCATAAAAATTTCATTTTGAAGCGATTTTGAAAACCACGAAAAATCCCTCCCAAAATAAGGATAGGAACACACTTCCTAAATTTTAAATTCATCTTAAAATTGTTGACGGAATGCTGCCTGTTATTTTAGTTCACCGTTAGAAAAGAATAAAATAATTATTTCATTCAAACAGTCATGAAAATATTGTTTATATATATTTTCTAAAGGAATCAAAAATACATTCTCAATATGCTTTTCAGCATACAATTGAGAAATTTCAAATTAAGCCGAGAAGTTTTGACGAAATAAAAATGATAATTGAAACCCATTTTTACCTGTTAAACTTCCATTAGCCAATTTGGAAGTGGTGCGGCAGAGCGGCAAATTTTATCTGTTTTGTAAATTTTACCGGGTCTGAAGCGTGCAGAAGCCAGCAATTCTTAATCTGATAATCTTTTCTAGTTGCTGAACGTGTTTGAGCTGTATATGAATACAAATAAAAGCATCACAAAGATAATTTTATTATCAATAGCATAATTTTTTATCCTATACCTATCGAACGAAATATTTTTTTCGAATTGTTTCGAANAGAAGCCAGCAATTCTTAATCTGATAATCTTTTCTAGTTGCTGAACGTGTTTGAGCTGTATATGAATACAAATAAAAGCGTCACAATGATAATTTTATTATCAATAGCATAATTTTTTATCCTATACCTATCGAACGAAATATTTTTTTCGAATTGTTTCGAAATTTCTGCAAAACTTGACCTACTATAAATAAAATCCGGAATCCATAGAAAATTCTAAATTGACGGACACATCATATGCTAAATATGGATCAGCCTTATGTAAATCATACTAAAAATAATGCGTATTTGGCACAATTTTGCTATTTTTTTTGCTAAAAGTGAAACTTTTTATTAGATCGTCTGAAACTGATGTCAGATTCATAATATACACTAAATTTCCGAACCATTGGCACACGACTTACTTAGAGTTCCCAATGAGTATGATTCAGTGACTGACTCTGACTCATCGATTTCACGGAGTCACTGGGGTTTAGATTTTAAGCTAATTTAGAAGTGCAATGTTTCATAATTAGGCAGTAAGAAAATGAATTAATTGAACAAAGTCAATAAAATAACAAAAGTTCAAAATATTCCGATGTGTTCAATCATCCATTATTTTGATAGAGTTGACACGAAGGATCAGTGTAAATATTGCATGAGAGGTAATTTAATTTTAAATCGGATANTGACTCTGACTCATCGATTTCACGGAGTCACTGGGATTTAGATTTTAAGCTAATTTAGAAGTGCAATGTTTCATAATTAGGCAGTAAAAAAATGAATTAATTGAACAAAGTCAATAAAATAACAAAAGTTCAAAATATTCCGATGTGTTCAATCATCGATTATTTTGATAGAGTTGACACGAAGGATCAGTGTAAATATTGCATGAGAGGTAATTTAATTTTAAATCGGATAAAAAATAAAAAATTTCAAAAATTTATTTAAGCGGCTTTAACCGAAAAGAGCAGTAACTTAGCGTACTAATTTGTATCACTCATTTTGAGCGTTGAAAACGCATTATGCTCATTTTACTGTAAAAAGAAATATATAAAATTTTTGTGAATTTGAGTCACTGAGTCATGACTCAGAGTCACAGAGTCATGACTCTGAGTCACCTGATTCTGGCTTAAGCTTCAGGAGTAATTCTTTAAGAGTCAGTGAGTCAGGTTCACTGAGTCATTAAAATTCATGACTCTGACTCAGTGTGAAAATGGGAGTCAGTGAGTCATGACTCTGAGTCACTGACTCTGACTCTGAAAAAAATGGGAGTCATTCGCAACCCTAGCACTTACTGCTCCAAATTTGCAAAAATGAGTTTACTCTAAAATAGTGTGCCGCATGGCTCTGGCTCAATGGCTCTGGCTCTGGCTCTGGCTCGAGCTGGCTCACAAAAATTTCTGAGCCAGAGCCAGTGCATGGCTCTGGCTCATGTAGTAATTTTGAGCCAGAGCCATGGCTCATGAGCTCTTGCTCACTCCAAAAGCTGAGCCATGTGTCACACTACTCTAAAAACAAGCCTTCTTCTTTGCCCATCTATGCATGCGACTTTGATGAAACCTTTGAGTGAATTTTAGTCGACATTTCAGTTTGTTGGAAAAGTTGTAATTCACTGTTTTGATTCATTTGTGGTGGATGCGTAGAAAGCTCGGTATTTGCAAAACATTTTATGCTAATTGATTAATATTTCACAAAGTTAGAATTGTTGAAAATTTCAAAAATTTCTTGACATTATAATTATTCATCAGGAATGCTCTTATCTGTGTTTTCCGGTTATTAAACTTAACATCGTGAAGACTTTATAATTTCACATCAATAATATTTGTCGATTCGTTCTTACTACATCCTTTTTGTAAAACTAAAAAAATATTAGTTTTGTGTTCATAAATAACNTATTTGTCGATTCGTTCTTACTACATCCTTTTTGTAAAACTAAAAAAATATTAGTTTTGTGTTCATAAATAACAAATTTACAGAATTAATATTAGGATTTATGGCTAAAGAAACACGAATGCCAGTATGGTTGGAACTCCTTGGAAGTGTTCAGACACATCAGCGGTGAACGTGGATGAAAAAATGGCGAACAACTCGAACATAATATACTCAACTGCGCATGTCCAAATTAGTATCATGAATCNCAGTGAGTCAGGTTCACTGAGTCATTAAAATTCATGACTCTGACTCAGTGTGAAAATGGGAGTCAGTGAGTCATAACTCTGAGTCACTGACTCTGACTCTGAAGAAAATGGGAGTCATTCGAAACCCTAGCACTTACTGCTCCAAATTTGCAAAAATGAGTTTACTCTAAAATAGTGTTCCGCATGGCTCTGGCTCAATGGCTCTGGCTCTGGTTCTGGCTCGAGCTGGCTCACAAAAATTTCTGAGCCAGAGCCAGTGCATGGCTCTGGCTCATGTAGTAATTTTGAGCCAGAGCCATGGCTCATGAGCTCTTGCTCACTCCAAAAGTTGAGCCATGCGTCACACTACTCTAAAAACAAGCCTTCTTCTTTGCCCATTTATGCATGCGACTTTGAGGAAACCTTTGAGTGAATTTTAGTCGACACTTCAGTTTGTTGGAAAAGTTGTAATTCACTGTTTTGATTCATTTGTGGTGGATGCGTAGAAAGCTCGGTATTTGCAAAACATTTTATGCTAATTGATTAATATTTCACAAAGTTAGAATTGTTGAAAATTTCAAAAATTTCTTGACATTATAATTATTCATCAGGAATGCTCTTATCTGTGTTTTCCGGTTATTAAACTTAACATCGTGAAGACTTTATAATTTCACATCAATAATCTTTGTCGATTCGTTCTTACTACATCCTTTTTGTAAAACTAAAAAAATATTAGTTTTGTGTTCATAAATATCAAATTTACAGAATTAATATTAGGATTTATGGCTAAAGAAACACGAATGCCAGTATGGTTGGAACTCCTTGGAAGTGTTCAGACACATCAGCGGTGAAAGTGGATGAAAAAATGGCGAACAACTCGAACATAATATACTCAACTGCGCATGTCCAAATTAGTATCATGAATCNAGTGGATGAAAAAATGGCGAACAACTCGAACATAATATACTCAACTGCGCATGTCCAAATTAGTATCATGAATCCCATGTTTATAAGTTGACTCCTACGTAAGTGTCATGTCTCTGAGCAAGTGTCATGACTCATACTAACTTCCAATCACACAGGACTCAAGAGTCATTAAATGACTTCCGATTTACTACTCCCAAAATCCCTATTAGTCAGCATAAGTCAAAATCATAGAGAACCCTTTTATGTTTTATCTAGCCATTCTAATATATAAAATTCCAATATTGTTTTGATTATTGAAGATAATCAAATCAAAAACAATTATTTGATTTTCAAAAAAAAATTTTAATTATCCAAATAAGGTATAATAACCATGTCTGCGGTCGGCTGACAATATCAACCAATCAATCATTTATTTGGTCTCTTTATTTTGTTATTATAAGTCTTATTTATAAACATTATTGAAAACATAACAATTCATTTCTCATTTCCACTCGTCTTAATTCAAAAACAAAAAACGTAGAATGAATTGGAAGTCATTCAAGTAATTTCCTCTGGATGATGCCAAGTCCTTGTTTCTTTTGTGCATTAATAAGCCAAGGTTGTGGACTTTGCCCTTCGTGGAAGAGCTATTTAAATCAATTTGTGCAGCAGATTATTCTATAGTTTGTCCAAAATTTTACTTTCATTCGCTCACAATAAACTTTGATATTTGGATATTTTTCTGAAGAAAAAAATCAAAACGTAATGAAAAGCTAGATTATATGATACTGAAGAAAGTTGAATTATTGACATTATTGTAAGGTAAGAAATTAGAATACCATTTATAATTTTCTCATAAGGTGATTCAGGGGCGGAGTTAGAGAAATTGTGCCATAAGACCCAAAATGATGGGACCAATTTCTGTAGGGATATTCCTAAGGAAGTAGTCCTTGATACTTTAGGTAATCAATAAGGGCTATTAATCTTGAAGTTCAAGGTGTGCATTTGCTCTTCATTTGAATGATGTCCAATTCCATTTATATAAAGGGCGTTTCTCACTCTCCTCGATACCATAATCTTCATTTGTCAGAACTTAATTCCGGAAATGGATATAATTTGATTTATGGTATCAAGTCCGAGTGATCTCGCGCTAATCCGCCAAAGTATTGTGATAATAAATGAATTGTTAGGTCAACAATATGGTTGATTGACAATCATGATGACTCAAGAGACTCATACACTCATATACTTATAATATACTTATACACTCATATGAGTTTATACTGCTAGACGAGAGAAAATGGTCACTCCAACATTATTGGTGTCACTTGAGCAATTGGTTATTCTTCCTTTGATATCCCTCCCTATGGGACAAATCTTCATTGTTCTAGTAGAATAAAATTTAATTATTGACAATTTTAAACTTATTCATTTGTGTATATAATTTACTTGGTTTAATAATTCAATAATTAATTCGGAATCGGCTACACATCCTTCCCATTGACGATGATCCCAGGGAGATTTCACGTTGGCTCCAATTTCCTCCGTATCAATCTAACAAGATAAAAAATAAATTATTCTCTCTTTAAAAAAAACTGTTTGTTTTTATAAATTTCTAAATTGAATTTTCTAAATTATATTTTCAATTTGAGACCTCATATTTGATTCCAATGATTCTCATAGGTATACGTTTCCAATTTTGAAAGAAAATGATGAAACGCTGGGATGACATTGTCAATGTCATCCCATCCTCCATATAACCTTTGTTCACTTGATTTACTGTGAATAATAAAAATAATTAAAAATTAAAAAAAGATCTAAATTATAAAAAGCGATATGACTCAAACAATAGGGAATAATCACGCAATTTTTTTTTTATCAAAAAATCTTAGAATTTTTACACATACTTTTTTGGTAGAATTACAAAATAATGAAACTAATGAATTGTAGGAAGGACATCCATTGGAACACTTTTTTTTTGATCAACAGTAATATTCATGAGGATGATTGGATCATAATGATGCTGGGTAAGATAAATCCAATTACCTTGGCCATGAAACTCCACAGACACATTTTAATTAAATTAATTTTGACTCCCACGACATTATATTTATGTCAACTAATAATGAAGAGGTGGATTTGTTTCCTAATTTATCTTTAGAAATTATCCATTCCACATCATCTATTGCCTAATTGAATCTACAAATCTAAAAAACTATAAAAATTGATGAGACTATTTAAATATTTAATGTAATTTCTACTCAGTCACATTGATAGGCCTGTAATAATTTTTAAATTACTGATTTTTTATGTCGGTAAGAATACATTTTTTGTGCCACTCCACCAATTCGTTGTAAATTAGATTTAGTAATATTGTTATGCAATGCCAAGGTCATCCTCTATTGAATATAATTGTTTAGTTGGATTATAACCATGTATAATCAATCAAAAAATCAAAATAATTAAATGTAAATAAGGGGGAAAACTCGTTCCTTGGGGAAATTTGNAGGGGGAAAACTCGTTCCTTGGGGAAATTTGGTTATGTATTATAAATTTGCATCATAGTGTACGAACAATAAAGAAAGCGTAACTGATTCAGGGAATTTTTTTTTGTCCTCCAGTACTGCTGTTATATTCTTAAGAAAAATTATTGCAAACCTTTGTAATAGGTTTTAGGAAAAGTTATGACAAAATATGCAAACTGTTTAGATGTTTTGGTCAAACTAATTGAATCCCTAGGTCCGTTTTTTTTAACTGCACCAAAACTGTAAACGATGTCACACATTGTTTAAAATTTTATTGCTTCATGATAGGAAATANTTTTTTTAACTGCACCAAAACTGTAAACGATGTCACACATTGTTTAAAATTTTATTGCTTCATGATAGGAAATAAACTTCTAGTTGTTCTTAAACTTATTTAAGGACAGAGTTTTTTAGGTGGAATATTTGTTTTAATTTNAGGAAATAAACTTCTAGTTGTTCTTAAACTTATTTAAGGACAGAGTTTTTTAGGTGGAATATTTGTTTTAATTTTGTTAGTTAAAGAAGTGATTATTTGAAAATCCTACTTCTTAGGAGCATTGGGATCGGATTCAAAAGTGTGGTTATTCCTGTACNTAGAAGTGATTATTTGAAAATCCTACTTCTTAGGAGCATTGGGATCGGATTCAAAAGTGTGGTTATTCCTGTACATTTTGTATAAATATTGAATAACTCTATGGAAATGACATTTGGAGATGTGAGATAAACTTGATCTAATTTTAAAAGAGTGAGTGTAAAAAGAAAAGTCCAAGGTCAATGGTGTTATGTTTTTAAAAGAAAGATGACCGGATATCAAAAAATATATCCTACAGTCCATATAACTTGCGAAGAGGACGATTTTGAGGGACTGTAGCTACACTCCAAATCATAATCCACTTCTAAACCCCACTGACCCTGAGCATGACAGACAAGGATTTTGGACTTTGTAACTTAATATCACCTCAAGACAAGTCAATTTAAAANCTGACCCTGAGCATGACAGACAAGGATTTTGGACTTTGTAACTTAATATCACCTCAAGACAAGTCAATTTAAAAGATTTAATTTTATATTGCTCCATGTAGCCTGTTAATTTGGGAGACCTTGACCTTTACCTATAAAATCCATTGATCTTAGCTTCGTCTTGTCTTTACTCTATGAAAAGTTACATTTTCTATATAATTTTTTAAGGAAGAGCATTTCCGAGAAGTGTCAGAAGCACAGATTGATCGAGTGCTCGATAACTAACTGTACAAAGTCTAAAGTTTGAACTAGTGTTACGCAAAGTTCAGGAAATTCAGTTGAACCTAAGCCATGCGGCGTTTGAGTCACGGCTCACAACTGATTTGTTTTAAACTGAGCTTGAGCCTTACTAAGCTCCTTATCTTTTACTGAGAGCCAGCTCAGAAATTTTGCTTTGAAATAGAGTGAGCCGCGGCTCATGTTAGTCCACATGTGAGTCGGGCTTAGAGCCACATTGCAAAAAATTGTTTGCACGTTAACAAGAACAAATTTTTACTTTTTATTTACCAGAAATGAGTAGAAAAGTTATTATTATTATTATTATTATTATTATATTGTAGCAGCTAATAGATAAGTAAATTTAAAGGTAAAAATCTTATTAAAATGTTTTCCCGTTTTTCCACTCTGAATACACACATACATTTCACACGCTGGTTCGCTGGATTAAGAAGAGGTATAATGTGCTTCTCCTGAGACAATTTTTAAATTATGTCAGAAATTGAAATTAATCGAATCAAGTGTATTTTAGTGAGATTTAAGATACCCTACACATACGCTAATGCTTTGGCAGGGCTTTTCTTGTCCTTGCTCTATTTTATTTTAATTATTTATCACATCTATTGTGCATTAGGGCACTGATTTAACTTTAAGTATATCCCTATCTTTCTTCATATACAGAATATCTTCTGTCATCCATGAGGTGTTTGCTTTACACTTTAAATATTTTTATTGGAGCATGTTTGTTAACTATTTCAAGAGTTTTCTGATTAATTGCAGGTATACATTTGTCAACATCATAAGTATTGGTAGTTGACCAGTCAATTTGAATACCTTTCATAACTTCCTCCCTATTAACTTTTTTCCAAGTTCTGGTTTCTATAATTTTGTCTGAAAATTTTCCATATCTAGTGCTATGTCAATTAACAAACACAAAATGATGGTCAGAGAAGAAACATGGAATAACAGCGAAATCTCTGTACATATTTCAGTCAATTATGTTATCCCATGAGTTATGAGAAAGTTATTNAATTATGTTATCCCATGAGTTATGAGAAAGTTATTGACATTCCAGACATTTCCAAGATTGTTGAGTTGAGTAGAAGTCATGAGACTTTAGGAAGACAAGTTCTATCATAGTGCTTCGAACAGTTTTTGTGGCTACATATTATTGTGTTCAATTTTAAATTTTTCTCCGCAAAGACTGTAGACTTGAGATTTTTGTAAATTTGTATGGATTATGAANTGACATTCCAGACATTTCCAAGATTGTTGAGTTGAGTAGAAGTCATGAGACTTTAGGAAGACAAGTTCTATCATGGTGCTTCGAACAGTTTTTGTGGCTACAGATTATTCTGTGTTCAATTTTAAATTTTTCTCCGCAAAGACTGTAGACTTGAGATTTTTGTAAATTTGTATGGATTATGAAACAGCTACAGATTTAATCAGAAATTAGATATGTAGAATAAAAGGTTGTAGGAATGTCACATACCCCATCCGGTCACAACAAGTTAGAAGGCAGTGATATTGTCCGATAAACCCTTCTGAGTCTATGCTCACTCAGAGTAATGTTACTCTGAGTGAGCATAGACTCAGAAGTACATGTACAAGGGTTCTGGTTCAGGTACAAGTAGTTCTAACAACTTTTGTCCTAGATCCAATTTAATTTTCAAAATCCAAGATTTATTTCAAGGTTGTTAACTGTAATATCCATACCTAGAAGCGGCAAAACTGAATTCGAACTCAAGATTTTGAAAATTGAAAGAAAGAAATTTAAATGTGGATTTAAAATTTAAAAATCTTAAAAACTTAGATTTAACTCTAGAAACACTGCTAAATTTAAACACATAACACTCCTGTTTGTGGGGTTTTAACTGTTGTAGCTTTAACTGTATGAGAATCAACATGGATTTAGACGGGGTCACTCTTGTGACACTGCTCTAAAGTCATTAACTGGTTTCATCTATAGTAACATAGACAAATCTAAAGGAAATGTTACTGTAGTCTTTGTAAAGTTTAGAACATTCGTTCTTGTCAATCATAACATTCGTCTGAACTATTTAAAGAAAAATCTTAAAATCGATAATGATATAGTGTTTCTAATTCAAAACTACTGAAGTGGTTTGTCACTGCTATTTATTTTCGCCATTTATTTGCGCAATTCAAATATAATGCTATAAGTCTGACCATAACTTATTAAACGTCCTCTCCTTCCTCTCCTTTATCGCAATTTTTTTTGAAAATAAAGCATAGTACAAGGAAAGAAATATGTTTCTTGCAGTAAGTTTAATTTTGAATATTCAAACTTTTCGACTGAAACATGACGTTGTTAAATTTTAAGCGTAGCTATTTTACAAGAGTCGACTCATGAGACATAGATAAATAGTAGAGTTGAGAGTCACTGTCGCAGAGCTGCAGCTCAATGGCTCTCAAATATGTTAAGAGCTAATTCTGAGCATTCGTTCTGAGCAAGGCTCAACAAAACCGAAAGAGCCTCGGCTCAGCTCAGAGCCGAGCTCATGCGTCTGAACTTTGCAGAATACTAGTTTGTACATAGTACTTATTAATAAAGTTCCCTAATGATGAAAATGATGCAAAGAAGTATGAACACGTTTAAAATTCATGATTGATGATGAAAATGAAACTAAGAGTCCACCGACCTTTGTATTACTGCTGCTTTTTAGATGACACTTTGAAACTCGAATGAAGCAGGAAAGTTGTATGAGCCTAATACTTTATGCGTATGCTTTTAGGCTAGATATTGTAAACTATGAGCAGCCCCGGATTTTTTATTACATCTCGTTCCAATTTTCAAAGGCGTGCGGAAGAGACTTTTAGCCCATACTCTTCGATGAGAAAGTAAATATCTTAAAATATTGGAACGATTTAGGATCCTGGAATCAATTTTTTTTTCTGTTAAGCATTAACTGTTTCAGAAAGAGCAATGAAAGTTAGGGTACCAAATGACCAAATTCAAGTCTGTACTTACATATCACAAAAACACAAGAACAAGTAAAATCAAAATTTAAGTTACTTTGGTTTGAAACGACCTTAATCCATCGTCTCAAATAATATCCAAAAAATTCAGTTTTCACAAAATCAATTTCTCATAGTAGTTTTTTGCGCCTTTGAGAATTGAAATTAGTCCACAATCTGTAAAATTCCGAAGCGACTAGTTATATATTCTTCAGTAACCGTTAAAGCTTATGTCACATAATAATACGGTCTTCTTGAAACTCATATCCTGGATTTCAGCATACTGTAACCAGAACCAGTAACCGCTCCATAATTCATTTCTGTTATTTTTTGTATTCCAAAATTTTTTGGAGTTCATAATTTTAGAAGACAAAGGCGATTTTCTGAGACCAAACAATATGCGTTTAGTTGATAATCCTAATCAATTAGTTACCTGTTCTTTTACTAACTTCAATATGTTTCGATTGAAAGAAATGAGTAGTGCAAAGTAGTGGAGCAAACCAGAGACGCAAACAGAGTGATCGACAAGGTCTCTATTAAAGTGATAAGAGTTAGGAGTAGATGCGCAGTAGCCATGTTCCATTCTTAGCCTTTCGGTTTTTTCTAGCAATTCACCAGTCCACATCTCACAATGACAAAAATATGTTTTCATTATTACATCCGTGAATCGTCCCTAGGGACGCTAAAGTTTGTTAAAAGTCACATCCTGATTTGATAAATCTTCGTCGCGCAGCTCTCTAAAAATTTTGCGTCAATCGAGTTTGGAAACACGTCGTCACTTATGTAAAATTCGCTGTCGCGAATCTATGTGCATGTAGCCTTATATACTGTCACACTCATATCTATCGCTGAAAGTTCTACTCATAAAGATGATTGATTATTGTGGTATAGGTATAGTGAGACAATTGACCGCTGATGATTAAATACCTAATCTTTTACTTCAGTTTCCATTGAAGAGCTATACACATTAGATTTAAAAATGATGGCTTTTAGTCTTCTCCTTATAACTACAATGGAAATCAAGTTATTTCTGTAGAATCAGCGTTTGCTGTTTTACGTCAAGCTTGAAACTGATAATAAAATACCGTTTAGTATTGAGACGTCCGAGACACTGTTTCACCTTTGTCCTCGTTACATATGACTAACGATGGCAAACAACATAGAGGAACAAATAATGACCAATAATTGTGTGACAATACAATTATCGCATAAAATGCTTATCAAAACCAAGTTGCTTGATGGTGATTGATCATTCTTTGATGAAACAATGAAAATAAAGATATAGAGGTTTGGTTTGGAATTCTTTGAGTCATTCATTCGCATTCAGTTAAATGGCAAGTGAGATTCAAAATACAAAAAAAAATCTAAAAAACAAGTTAGAATTAAAACACGAAGGTGGTAGACATTCCTAACGTTATATCTTTAGTGGTCATGAACCCGTTTGTACTCTGATCCGATCAGCTGAATACGCACGGTTTCCTGCGTCGACGCAGTGGTGGATAACTCATTAAATGATGTAACTACTTAGACTAGTGTAATAAAAATATTGGCAACAGATTTTCATTGAACGTCTCTCCCTGACGCAACTACAACTGCTGATTTCCGCTCAATTACTACTAGTACTGTTGACAAACAATAACGTAAAGAGTCTCTAGTCAACGTCACATTGAATTAAATTTAACTTCTATTACATTACACCATTAGATCCTTCATTCTAAGAAAAATACAGACATTACGGGAAATAACCCAGCCACATCATTCAATAGTAATTTCTGAGGCCATACACAAACATAAACACACGTTACTAAGAATCGGCATAATATACTATTCCCTTCACCTCACCTGTTCCTCTCCTCGACAACCGCTCACTACGAGACGTGTCAGAGACACAGGATTGGTGGAAAAGATCATACCATTGAGTCTCAACCAATTGTGCGCTACGTCTAATTTCTACCATGTCTTTAGTACAAACACCCTTCTTACTTACGTTGTGGCACATATGTAACTAAGGCATCGGTCAATAACGATAACGAAGTTTTATCAAATTGATTCCGTTAAGTTCAAAATAACTTATAGAAGATGTAGACTGAAAAAATTGATAATTTATTTAATTTTAAAAGCTATTTAAACTTTTACAGTGTGATCAGATAAGAAAGCAAAGATCCGGCTCTATGGTTTTTAAAACTCGCACAAATTACACTCGTGATTTCTGATTTAAGATCTAAGAAATTTTTGATCTAAGAAAAGTTAACTAACCTTTTGAAGCAATAATTGTCAGTAACTTAAGCACTTCAAAATGTGTGGAATTATCTGACAAAATCATTTCGCAAAATTTTCGTCTTCTTATTTGAACGCACTATATTTGAATCAAGTTATAGTAGATAGTAGATACACTTGCAGACAAAATTACATTAATTAATTATACATATAAGTGTCCCTGTGCTTAAATGTTCAAAAGTACAATTCAGTGGGCTAATTGTTTGTCCTGCTGGGTCAATAAAAGAATCTTATGCTTGAAAAGAGGGGTATTTACTGAGCATTCTGTGTACATATTTAGTAATAACTGACATTAAACTACATACATTGTAATTTGAGTTTACTGCAGGCTATTAGTAAATGCTATGTAAGATCCACAAAAATTTATTTTATAAATAACCGGACTACACGTTGAAGACATGAATTGCATGCAATTATTTTTGTGGAGAAAAGAGGATAAACAGATTTCAGCATATTCATGTAGAATGAGTTTGAATTAAGTTTCGACGGACCAATATGAACCACCCTCACCAGATAAGTCTCTAGTGCGTTGAACAAAACAATATGTTTTAACATATACGGAACATTACCAATTTCGCTCTGCAATCACCCAATGATAATAATTTCTTAGAATATAAATAATGCAATTAATTTAATACTTCAAAAAAAAAACCCTAGCTTTTCTCCATGATATAATTTTAATGACGAAACAATTAAAATTTGTCTGTGACACATTGAAAGCATAGATGGGCACGGGATGGGCCTTCGACCCCTCCACACCTCCGCTCTCCGTCAGCAAAGACCCCTCCAATGTACCAATTTTCAAATAAATCCATTAATANCACCCCTCCACACCTCCGCTCTCCGTCAGCAAAGACCCCTCCAATGTACCAATTTTCAAATAAATCCATTAATATCATGCCCTTCACTTTCTGTTTACGAATTCACCAATAACCAATATCAGCCTTTACAGTTCACCCATAAAACATTCACTCATAAATTCATTAGCTTATATTTATTCAGAAATTGAAAAATAACAAAGCCAAGTGGAGGATTTTAGGAAGAATTTTTTAAAACTATTCCAATCTTATATGAGCATATGACAGTGAAGATCAGCGAAAACTATTATGCGGAAAATTGGAAGCTGGCACTTTAGTATACTCTAGGTCATTCCCTAGAATAACATGGGGGAAATTTTGAGTATTTAATTGAAGGATTATGCTAAAGTTTCAGAAAATTACTGAAAAGTCTTCCATGTACATATTTTAAAATAAGGGTCTGCAGCGGGTAGACACTACCTAAGTAGCCTTACTATCATCCGTACAAAACCTACACCGCCTCTTCCCAAGCGTAAGACATTATGCGAACTCTTCCGGAGATGTGAGGTCTGAAATTTCTTAGTTCCAAATTATCATTATATTTTAACGTCATTGTTTTTTAAATTTCAGTGGTATCCTTTTCGTTGGTCTTCTCTATCCAGTGAGGATTTATGAAACTTCCTATGCAAAAAATTGCTGACAAGGTAGAATCAAAGAAACTGACCTAAACAAACCAAGCTGCGGAAAGAGATCCATGAAGGTTTATTGTTTATTTATATTTCTCCTCACCAATGAGCATTAGTCAAGTTTTAGATGGAACATGGCGGTGTCAGCTTTTGCAGTTTTCAACTCAGGTTATTAAACTCTTTATACAGGGCCAACTACTTTAATCCGGGCCGCAGAAAGTTGCTTTCTCCAAAAAAAATTTGAGACAGCAAATAAATAGCGCAAAATATAAAAGTTGGAAGAAATGAAGTTAGCGTATGTTTGAGAAAACAGCTTTGCAAAAATTAATTAACAAGAGCAGCAGAGAGTTGAGAGAATGAGTGCAATGGGGTATATTCCCTTTGCATCTACTCCACCTCACTCAACAGAGAACCTGTCCACTCCTCTCTCTGCCTCTCTGCTTTCATCCTTCGCACTGCTTTGCAACAACTTGTCTAATCAAAACTGACTTTGAATTTTTTTTAAAACAAACGCCATTCTGTAATGCTGAAAGATGGGTAATTGAGAGAAATGACCAATTAGAGAAATGGGGTACGATCCCAAGCATCTATTCCACCTGACTCAACAGAGAACTAAATTGTGTATTTCCTGTCCCAAGCCATTTTTGGTGAAAGGCGTAGAAAGAAGGCCCGGATTTAAGTGGTTGGCCTTGTACTAGAATCATTATTTTGGGGAGTAAGAAGACAGATAGCATGGGAATGAACGGAGCACGAAAATTCAATAATTGAAAATTTAGCCTCTTTCTCCTTAATTCTTGCGCATTTATTACAGGTTAGGGGGGAGGGGAGGGAGTGTGGTTTCGGGATTTGAAATAAGAATTAAATTTTATCAAAATTTCAAGCGTAGCAGGTTTGAAGATGTTCACCGTACCGTAATATTCCGATAACATAATTTGATAATTCCGGTATTAGTTGGGTTGGGTTGGTTACATGTAAGAGAACCAAAACAACAAGATTGAGTTTTTTGCTTACAAAATTCCTAAACCTTTCCAACCCATATCAAACTCCCAGGACACGTCATTTTATCCATTTTTCCTTTCCCCGTTTTCCTTTCCTCTTTCATTCAGTGATCAGAATTCGAGGTTTGACTACACTCGGCATTTCTAATAAAAATATAAAGTAGTTTGTCAAGTCTTCTCCTGACTTTCTGATTGTCTACTTAAGAATTAACAGATTTCGCCAGAGTTGAGTTACCTCATTGCCATGCCTTCTGCAATCGCACAACCTTTGCCACAAAAATCGTTTCAAGACTCATGTATCTCAGTCGACGTCAATAATTTCGCAAATCTCTCTATCACAAATCAGGTCAGTGTTCGAATTTTATAAATAAATAATTTAAGTAGTCATCGGTTAATTTGTATGACTTTTTCGCTTTCTTGACGATAAAAAAAGTGAATGATGGATTGACTAAATAAGAATTATTTAGAAGTGTTATCAATTGAAAGAATTTTTCCCTTCCGCTACCCTGACTGCCTAATCAATAGCTCCAGGTATGGGATATCCTTGAACTCATTCGAACCCATTCAAACTTATGGAATAAGTTGAGGAAGGCAAACATTTGCTGAACAAAGCAATCCTGTCTGGTCGCACCTGAGTTCATTGACCTCAGCTAATTTTTTAATGCAAAGCTCCGATTGTTGTGTTTCAACTTTATACATTTTGAACTAAAATCATGAATTTCGGTTAAAAAAAAAGTCATTGCTTTACCTTATTTGGCAGACACTAATTTAAATTTCGTCATATTTAGTCTTAGGTATTGTGCTCAATATTGGCAATCATCGAACTTTGTCTAAATTCGTTAACAAATTCTGAACATATAAAATAGATAATTATAAATTGTTATTTTAAATTTCAGAACCTAGTCAACAACGGAACTGTTGAAAGCTTCACTCAGCTTATTACTCCCCGAATGATACGTTCAGCTGACACAGAATTATTCAAGAAATTTGATGATAACCCAGACCCAGACCCAAGCATTGCTTGGAGTTATGATGGAAAGGTGTATGAAAATGGTAAATTTATTAGTAAATTATTTTATTTTTATGTATTTTTATTTTAAGTTCTGCTCGCCGATGATGTAATGTGTAAACTTCTAAAGAATTTAATTTATTTTTTGAAGGACCTGATCAAATCCTTCCCTCAACTGCAATTCGTACATGGAATCCACAGGGGGCTGTAAGAGTGAACGTTGCAAACCGAGACCTTGCAGATATGAAGTCCATTTCCGTACCATCATTATTGAAGAAATGTGCTGACCGATCTCCAGAAAAAATTGCAATGATGGTGAAACGGGACAAGGAGTGGCAGAAATGGACTTACAAGTATGGTACAATATTCGATAAATCTTTAATATTTCAAGATTTAATTACTCAGAAAGAGATAAAGTTTACGTAACCTGTGAAATACTCAGAGCCATCAATGCAAAATAAGTGTTGTTGCAATTTTATGTAGAAGATTTTCTTTAAATTGACCCAAGTGTCAAAACTGATTTCTATTATCATGAACATGGTTTGGCAATTCTGCTGTCACCTAAGACAAAACACTTAATTTTTCTAAGGATACTACAAGGATTGTATTAGGCTTTCAATAAGGATTCTCCATGAAAATTTAAAAATTAAAATTCTTTACGATTTAAATAGTAAAAAATTCAATTCCTTGGGAGTTGCCAAATAAATTCAATTACTGATTATTTGTTGATTTTCAGAGACTATCATAAAGACGTTCGGAATTGTGCGAAAGGATTCATCGCTCTTGGCCTAGAGCGATTCCATTCTGTTTGTATTCTTGGATTTAATGCACCTGAATGGTTCATCAGTAATATGGGAGCCATATTTGCCGGGTATGACATGAAATATTTCTTTCATTACTAAACAAAAAATCAATTTTTCAATGAATCATGACAACATTGTAATGTCGGATTTTATTTCAGCGGTTTTGCGGCCGGGATTTACACAACGAACTCTCCTGAAGCCTGTGCATATTGTGCCATGGACAGCGAAGCTAATATATTTGTAGTTGAAGACGAGAAGCAGTTAGCGAAAGTATTGGAAGTTCGACATCAACTTCCACATCTCAAGGCTATTATTCAATACAACGGTGAACCAAATACTAAAGGAGTCATGAGTTGGGCCGAACTCATGCTTCTTGGAAGTCAGCAGCCAGATGACATTTTGGAAGCTCGTCTAAAAAAAATTGCAGTAAATCAGTGTTGCAGCTTGATCTACACTTCTGGTACAACTGGAAATCCCAAAGGTGTCATGTTGACACATGACAGTCTCACATTCATGGGTCATGTCAACGAACGCTGGGCTGGTTTCCATGAAGCCACAGACACGTTTCAGGAAGTTGTCATCAGTTTTCTCCCTCTAAGTCATGTAGCAGCTCAAATGGCAGATTTGTACTGTCCCCTCACAGTTTGTGCATTGATTGCCTTTGCTGACAAAGACGCACTCAAGGGGTCTTTAGTTGAAAATATGAAGGAAATTTTACCAACCAAATTCCTTGCTGTTCCCCGAGTTTGGGAAAAAATGTATGAAAAAATCACAGAAATTGGGAGAAACACAACTGGAGTTAAGAAAATGATTGCAACATGGGCAAAGAGTAAAGGAATGGAGTACAACATGAAACGAATGAATGGGTAAAAATTAATTAGTTGATTTTTCATCATTCCATATCGATTCCATTGTCTAATTTATAAATTATATCTATAGTGCTGGGCATTACGAGACATTGGGTTTCAAAATTGCAAATAAGTTGGTCCTTTCTAAAATTCGGGCTGCGTTGGGCTTATCCCGGTGCGATTTGAGCCTGTCTGGTGCTGCACCGATATCACCTGATATTCTGAAGTTTTTTATGTCTCTCAACGTAGTTGTAACAGAGGTACTTAAGACGTAAAGATTCCTTCTCTTTCACTCCTAAACTAAAATTTTTTGTTTTCTTGACTAGGCTTATGGTATGAGCGAGTGTTGTGGACCTCATTGTATGGCGACCGGTGATTCATTTAGACTTGGAAGTGTCGGAAAGACAATGGTTGGTTGTCAGACTAAAATTTTGAATCCAGATGCGGATGGTTGTGGTGAAATTTTGATGGGCGGCCGGCATGTGACAATGGGTTACTTACACCAAAAAGAGAAAACTGAAGCGGCGTTGGATGACGAAGGATGGTTACATACCGAAGACATTGGTCGAGTTGACCAAGACGGATTTCTCTTTATTACTGGTCGTCTGAAAGAACTCCTTATCACAGCGGGTGGAGAGAATGTCGCACCTGTGCCCATTGAGGACAGAATCAAGAGCGAAATCCCTGCTGTGAGCCAGGCAGTAGTTCTTGGAGACAAACTGAAGTTTCTCTCCGTCCTTCTCACTCTAAAGGTGCGACTTGTGTTTAATAATCATGTTATAAAATTGAGAATTTAAAGATTGAATTTTTATAGACTGATGTTGATCTGAGTACTCAAGAACCTCTTGACACGCTGACACGTGCAAGTAGAGAATGGGTAGAGAAAAACGGTGAATGTTCCGTGAAGACAGTTCAAGATGTTCTCAAAGAATTGAATCAAAGCAAGAGCGAGAAAGTAAGTAGTATTATTCTTTGTAATGATATTTGGCATGGTTTTATTTTACTCATTGGATTTTGATTCAGATGAATTTTATTCTGTAATTTAGCTAAGAAAGGCCATAGATGAAGGTATGAACCGAGTTAACAAACGTGCAGTGTCACAGGCACAAAAGATTCAGAAATGGGTCATCCTTCCCAACGACTTTTCTATTCCTGGAGGAGAAGTCGGTGAGTTAGATATTCCAGTCTGATATCAATTAATTTAATTCGATATATTTTTATAAAAATTTATTTTACTTTTGTTTCTCTCTCAGGCCCTACAATGAAGCTGAAGCGTCAAACAGTTTACACGAAATACCAGAATTACATCACTGAGCTCTACAATTGCTGATAGTACAAAATAGAATTTGTAGGTTCTATTACTTATGGCGACTAGATTACTTAATATTATTTTTGGTTTGGCTCAAATGTAAAGAGACTAGCCTCAAATCTAAATTAGAAATTGAAAAGTATTCCACAACCCTGTCCAAAATCACGCTGAAATGAAACATACATCATCCATTCATTCTGCATTACAAAATGAACTTGTGTAACGAAAATGATCGAGTCACTCCTCTTGCCTTGGTTGTAGTATCTAGTATTTAGGAAAGTATGAATTTATTTGTTAATTTCGAGTCAGAAATTTCGTCTAGCTAAATCAAATCTCAAAATTAGAAATAAAATGCTTCTTTGGTAAATTCGAGTTGTCATAGGGATTTAATTTACGACTGGACGTCATAGTGTAATAATTAATGTCAGAAATCGTAATTTTCAATGTTTTTTTTTTTTCAAATTATTTTCAATTATTTTTTAATCTAAATAATAATAATTATTTTTTAGTTACCTTCATCCAAATTCCATTTCTGCACTCCAAGTGTATTCAAATTTGGTTTAATTTAATTTTTTTTTTTCAAAATCAAAGCAACATGCTCCGATGCATTAAAATTTCTAAAAATTTTGCAAATGCGGAAATTTTAACTTTCAAATTTTCAAAACTTCTGACTGTATCATCCTTTCCAAAAGAAAATTCTTGCCAAGCTTTGCCAAAAGTTCAAAATTGCTCCAAAATTTTTGCCAATACTCCTTACATTGGTACAGGATTGACGAATTTGTCACCGTTGTCGCTCACGGTTCAAGTAGGATAATTTTAAATAAATTTGTTACATGTAGAATTCTAAAAAAATTTATTAATATTTTCAGAATTTTTTGGGAAATGGATCCGGAGAGCCGTTCAAACAATCCATTTGTTCACGCATGATCAGTACGTCAGCTCCAGTAAATGGAAACTACGATGACCCTGACAAGGATCTAAGTCTTGCATGGGTTCGTGATGGGAAAGTATATGACAAAGGTAAGTAAGAAAACGAATTTAGCGCACTTTTCATCCATACCTCTAATAATGGTGAGAAAGCTCACAAACTTTTGTTTTTTATTCGTTCTCACTATTATATTAATAATTATGAACCAACTGATTACATTGTTTCCGTTTTTTGAAGGTCCTGATCAAATTCTACCATCAACAGCAGTCCGCTCATGGCATCGTCACGGTGCTGTGAAACTCAAAATTGAAAATCGTGAGTTTGCCAACAGAAAACCAATTTCAATCCCAACCTTGCTCACACAATGTGCAAGTAAATGTTCCACACGTCTTGCTATGAAAGTGAAAAGAGACAATGAATGGAAGAAATGGACTTTTGAGTAAGTTCATTGACCCTTCAGAGACTTATTTTTTTTTAATTCGAATTTATATTCTGTTTATAGTGAATATCTTCAAGATGTGCGGACATGCGCAAAAGGATTCATAACCCTTGGATTGAAACCATACCATTCAGTTTGTATCATTGGATTTAATGCTCCGGAATGGTTTATTAGTAACTTGGGAGCCGTTTTTGCAGGGT
The DNA here is from genome assembly GCA_002738285.1 of Holacanthella duospinosa. Lineage (NCBI taxonomy): Eukaryota > Metazoa > Arthropoda > Collembola > Poduromorpha > Neanuridae > Holacanthella > Holacanthella duospinosa. Next base: position 32,780 of record NIPM01000246.1, on the reverse strand, counting down.
TAGTTCGTATTATTGAACAAATCACATTATTTTAGGGATAATTTAAAATTATTGGCTTTCACTTTCTTTTTTAGTGGACTTTCAGCAGGGATATATGCGACGAATGGTTCACAATCCTGTGCCTACATAGCTAAAGATAGTGAAGCCAATATTTTTGTGGTAGAAGATGAAATGCAATTGGATAAAATCCTGAGTATCCGAAATCAACTTCCACATCTCAAAGCAATTGTTCAATACACTGGGAAACCCAAACCACAAGAAGGTGTGTACTCTTGGGACGAAATGATGAAACTTGGAAGTCAACAGCCAGATACAATTCTTGAGGAACGTCTCAAAAACATTGCAATCAACCGTTGCTGTACTCTAATTTACACTTCTGGAACTACAGGGAAACCTAAGGGTGTTATGTTGTCACATGACAATCTTAGTTGGATGGCTTATGTTAGTCAACAATGTGCTGAATCTCGTGACGCTGATGACAAATTTCAAGAAATTAGTGTCAGTTTTCTACCATTGAGTCATATCGCTGCGCAAATGGCGGACTTGTTCCTTCCACTCAGTTGTTGCGGTCTAGTGGTTTTCGCTCAACCTAGTGCCCTCAAAGGGACGCTCGTTGAGACAATGAAGGAAATATTACCAACTAAATTCTTTGCAGTCCCTCGTGTTTGGGAGACAATGTATGGAAAAATTGTAGAAATTGGAAGGAATACAAAAGGAATTAAAAAACTCATTGCAACATGGGCTCGATCTCAAGCGCTGGACTGCAACATGAAGCGGATGCAAGGGTAAATTAATAAATCAACACTTTAAATAAACTTTTGTTAATTTTTTGTTAAAACTTCTACTTCATTTTTATTCATAGGACAGCGAACCCCGAAACACTTGCTTTTAAAATCGCAAATAAGGTGGTATTATCAAAAATTCATGACGCCTTAGGGTTGTCTCGTTGTGAATTAGCTCTCTCTGGTGCTGCCCCATTGGCACCCAATATTATCAAATTCTTCATGTCACTCAACATTTTAGTCACTGAGGTACTTTATTATATAATCAAAATGTCAAATTTTAATTTTTAAAAACAAAATTCCTAATAGTATTTTGTGTGTTGCTAGGCTTATGGAATGAGTGAAACCAGTGGACCACATACTATGGGAGTNCTCTAATTCCTAATAGTATTTTGTGTGTTGCTAGGCTTATGGAATGAGTGAAACCAGTGGACCACATACTATGGGAGTTCCGAAAGCATTTCGTCTCAAGAGTGTTGGGAAAACATTGACAGGGTGTACGACGAAGATTGACAATCCAGATGGTTATGGGAACGGAGAGATTCTGATGAGTGGTCGACACATCACAATGGGCTACCTCCATCTGGCTGAGAAAACAATCAAAGCTGTTGATGAGGACGGTTGGATGCATTCAGAAGATATAGGACGAGTTGATAAAGATGGTTTTTTGTTCATCACTGGACGTCTCAAAGAAATTTTAATAACTGCTGGTGGAGAAAACGTTGCACCAATTCCAATCGAAGACAGAATCAAGAAAGAGATACCAGCAGTAAGCCAAGCTGTCCTCCTCGGTGACAAACTAAAATTCATTTCCGTTCTTCTCACACTTAAGGTTCTTCACACTTGTTTTAATTTTTGACATAACATTATATAAAATTAATAACATTTTATTAAATTTTACAGACTGAAGTCTGTCCAGACACTCAAGAATCACTAGATAAGTTGTTACCAATCACAAAAGATTGGTTGGCAGAATATGCTGGAATTTCTGTCAATACTATTCAAGATGTACTCAAGGAATTAAATGAAAAGAAGAACGACAAGGTAAAAAAAAATTAGTATTTTGACAAAAAAAAAATATATATATAAAATAAGCCAATTTCACCATTTTTTTTTTAAAATCAAAAGTTAAAGAAAGCCTTTGATGAAGGAATGAGTCGAGTTAACAAACGTGCAATTTCAAAAGCTCAACAAATTAAAACATGGGTCATTCTGCCTAAAGATTTCTCGANGGAATTTCTGTCAATACTATTCAAGATGTACTCAAGGAATTAAATGAAAAGAAGAACGACAAGGTAAAAAAAAAATTTAGTATTTTGACAAAAAAAAATATGAAATAAGCCAATTTCACCATTTTTTTTTTAAAAAATCAAAAGTTAAAGAAAGCCTTTGATGAAGGAATGAGCCGAGTTAACAAACGTGCAATTTCAAAAGCTCAACAAATTAAAACATGGGTCATTCTGCCTAAAGATTTCTCGANTCGAGTTAACAAACGTGCAATTTCAAAAGCTCAACAAATTAAAACATGGGTCATTCTGCCTAAAGATTTCTCGATGCCAGGGGGTGAAATTGGTAAGTATTTTACAAGAAACAGGAAGCATTGGAGTAATAAAAAAAAACATCAAGAAAATTTTATATTCTATATGCTCCTGTGTCTGATAATGATCAAAAATACTTGAATATTGAAACTTTTAAGAAATTCTCCCGATTTGTTTCCTTTCACCGGAAGTGAAAGGAATGAGAATTCAATGAGGTTGTTGTTAAGTCATTCTACAGAATGGATTTAATTCCAAAGAGATTTTGTTTTCTTTTTTGTAAGAATCTCATCGTATTTAAAAAAAAAATAGTAAGTGAAAGCATGTATACTCCTGAGTAGGATTTCGTTTCTAATTTCAACTACTGAGTAGTAAATTTGTAATTCTACAAGTGTAGAATCCCACATATGTGTGTTGAGAATGGAATCAAGATCAAGTGGTTCTGATTGTGATTCGGATCTAATACGTTACCAGAAGTCTTACCAACTGATAGAGCAGAGACTTGGGACTTGAGTCCTTGAAAGCTTCTATAAGAGTCACTGTCTTTTTAATTTACTTCTGCATCCAAAGTTTCCAACCTCATTTTGCATTCTAGAAGGACTCTTTGGATTATCTTTTACTTTTCTGAGCTTTCACTCAAGGAGACTTGTTATGACGGAAGAGAAAGGGAAATCAAATGACTAACTTTCACTATAACTCTTCTCATGTGACTCGAATCGGAAACTACTTACTTACTTTTATCAAGAATAATATATCAAATATAAACTTGGTGAATTTACTAACGAACCAACTAAGAAATCATCCCATGTCAAGGTCAAATCAGTTTTTGTAATATTTTTGAAGTTTTTTTTTATAAATTCATTCAGTAGTCATAGGGTTATTGCATGAAAGTGGAATTATTATTATTGATTGTAGTGGATTAACTCTCTGTTTCCTTGTTTCTTTAGATTTTATTTATATCTTTAGTTTATTGTTTTAGTTGATTGGATTTGTTATTTTTTATTTTATTTTGGGGAAATCAGAATAAAATGATAGATTTACAAAGGAGAGTAAGTGTAAGTGTCAAGTATACATATGAAACGTTATAAGTACTGTATATAAGTATGGAGACAGTTGACCCATATCGAGTGGCTCGTTTTATTACAAATCTCAACGGAAACGGGAACAAACAGAGTGTTCAAGGGAAGGTTTTCAATTCAAGTACACATAGAACAGAGTTTACTTGTCTTTTCCTAAGGCTCAGTACCCATTTTATTCCAACAAAAAATAGAAAAAATGTTTCTAAAAGTTTTTCTTTTGTTTGTCAAAAATCAGTATTCATTGTCTCATTTTTTCTCTCAATTGTACAGTGTGACTGAAAATTTTAAAAGCTATGGGGAAAGACTTTTGGCCCATGTTTTTTGCTGGGGAAAGCAGTGTGCCTTTATACAGTTGGGTGCAAGATCTTAGGTGCATGATTTCTTTTTCAAATAAACCTTGAATCAAAGCGTAGTATATCTGAGTATACTAACAGCAATAATACTTGAAGTATCTAGCCAATGTGTCGAAATTTTCAAATTTTTATTCTCAAAATTGACAGAATTAGAGCTAAAAAAGGAAATTTTGATTGGAGAATGCAAATTGATGGTCAAATACCAGTTTGACCATCATTTTCATACAAGTGAAATTTTTATGGGAATTTTTTTTGAAGAAACTATTAGCAATTTCAGAAAGACTATAGAATAGTAATGGAATTAAGTAAAAAAAAAAAGTAAAAGCTCTACGATCACTAAAGCAAAAATTGTGAATTTAAAAAAATTGAAATTCTTGTATGTTAATTTGAGACGATATACTAAGATATGGGGGTGTCAAAAGAATATCCAATTTTCAAAAAATNAATTTGAGACGATATACTAAGATATGGGGGTGTCAAAAGAATATCCAATTTTCAAAAAATCATAACTTCTGTTACATTAATTAGAGACTTGATTTTTTCAACGTTGTATCCTACTTTTCAATGGCCTTTCTGAAACTGTATAGTGTTTCCCCATAAAAAATTTTTTTTAAACTAACAACTTTCCCTGCAAAAAAAACAACAACCTAATTTACTTTCTTCATTAAAAGGTCATGGGCAAAAAGTCTCTTTCGTTGCCTTTGATATTTGCANTTTTTTCTCTCAATTGTACAGTGTGACTGAAAATTTTAAAAGCTATGGGGAAAGACTTTTGGCCCATGTTTTTTGCTGGGGAAAGCAGTGTGCCTTTATACAGTTGGGTGCAAAATCTTAGGTGCATGATTTCTTTTTCAAATAAACCTTGAATCAAAGCGTAGTATATCTGAGTATACTAACAGCAATAATACTTGAAGTATCTAGCCAATGTGTCGAAATTTTCAAATTTTTATTCTCAAAATTGACAGAATTAGAGCTAAAAAAGGAAATTTTGGTTGGAGAATGCAAATTGATGGTCAAATACCAGTTTGACCATCATTTTCATACAAGTGAAATTTTTATGGAAATTTTTTTTGAAGAAACTATTAGCAATTTCAGAAAGACTATACAATAGTAATGGAATTAAGTAAAAAAAAAAGTAAAAGCTCTACGATCACTAAAGCAAAAATTGTGAATTTAAAAAAATTGAAATTCTTGTATGTTATTTTGAGACGATATACTAAGATATGGGGGTTTCAAAAGAATATCCAATTTTCNATTTTGAGACGATATACTAAGATATGGGGGTTTCAAAAGAATATCCAATTTTCAAAAAATCATAACTTCTGTTACATTAATTAGAGACTTGATTTTTTCAACGTTGTATCCTACTTTTCAACGGCCTTTCTGAAACTGTATAGTGTTTCCCCAGAAAATTTTTTTTTTAAACTAACAACTTTCCCTGCAAAAAGCAACAACCTAATTTACTTTCTTCATTAAAAGGTCATGGGCAAAAAGTCTCTTTCGTTGCCTTTGATATTTGCANGCAACAACCTAATTTACTTTCTTCATTAAAAGGTCATGGGCAAAAAGTCTCTTTCGTTGCCTTTGATATTTGCAGTCACACTGTACATACTTTTACTTTCTAAACGTATTGTATCTTTTCTCTATCTCTCATGTCATACATATTACTAGGACACAATGCAATTTGTTACAAGAGTGAAAGTTTATAAGTATTAACTCTATTAAGTTCATACATGTCATTATTATTCGAATATCGAGAGTTTTCATTGGACACTCAAAAACTTTAGACCGAGAACAAGAATTATTATTGATGTTAGTATTTTAGAAATCAACATGCGAATCAGAATTTACACATTGTTTAACTTGGAGAAAGTTGATTAATTTAATTTGTACAGTAAACTCCAAGTTAGGAAAAGTACTAGAAACTAAAATATTCATTCCATTCCTTACGGCTAACAAAACCAATGTGGATGGACTTCTAATTTTTTTTATATAGTCACTAACTATAAGTTTTTTTTTATTATTATTTGACTTTGACTGATGAAATTTTTATTTTTATTTTCTTTTTTTTTTTAGGTCCAACTCTAAAACTGAAGAGGAAAGTTGTGTACGAAAAGTACAGTGATGTGATTGGTCAAATTTATAAGAAAAAACAAGACTGAAAACTTTCTAACAAGTACAAAATTGACTTTTTCTACCTAGTAACCTCTATGATAGAATTTCAATTTAGTAAGTCGTATGCTTTGTTCAAGATAGTTTCATTTTTTTTTGAGACTTCTATTGAGAACAAGAATCCAATGTCATATTAAAACAAACAAACCGCAATTTCTTATACCACTTCAAAGGTAAGTCTTATGGTTTCATTTTTATGATTGTGCTTCCGTGTTTTCATATATATATATTTTTTTCTGTCTCCAAATTTTGAAGTTTTGTTAAAAAATTCGTTTCTTTTGTCATTCTTTTTAATGAATGTCTGNTTTTTTCTGTCTCCAAATTTTGAAGTTTTGTTAAAAAATTCGTTTCTTTTGTCATTCTTTTTAATGAATGTCTGATTGTCTCGGAGTTCTATTGTTCAGTTTTTCCTACTTTCTGAGACTCGACTGGTATGATTAATTTAATCGTTTCGATGGAGTAGACTTGAAAAGGATAGCTAAATCGATGGTCGTTGGAATGAAAAATGAGAAACCCAATTTCGGGTGAAAGGAGCTGAATTCATTTTTATTTGAACAATATTTTGTCCCAGCTTTCACTGTCGCTTTGTTTTTTAATAGTAACATTTTATGCTTGAAATGATACTTTTCAATTTGGAAACACAGATATACTATATATAAATTATTGCAGTATTTTTTTATATACTATTTTTGTCGATTCCTCATGAAAAAATAGATTACAGTAGAAATTGCAAGTAAAATAAAAAAAACAAGAAATCCAAGAGCTATTAAAAATGAAATAAAGAAAATTTGATTTCCTGGACTCGCATTAAAAATTTTGTCTTTTGATTTTATAATTGTTTTTGACTTTGGTTCAAATAATCGCGGTTCACGTTGTTGTGATTCATATGGGATACAATTACGTTTGATTGAACCTATACTGAAGGTCATTGACCTTGTCTCATCAATTTTCTCATTTTTAGTAATTAAATCTATTAAATTTTTACCATGTTCAGTAAATTCTGAAGTTGGTTCTGACAAAGGTAAAAATAAGCATCTCGATTTACCATTAAAATTTGTGCCACTAAAAATTGTCCAATTTGATAGTCCGTGGAAACTAGCTACTGTAACCAATGTCTGTGATTTAGGTAAACGTAGTTCATTTCCATCTGTAAAAATTGATAATTTTCCGTTTGGTGTCATCTGAATCAGTTCGAGTGAATCAGGTGTGGTTGAGTTTATAAAAATCTCACCAAATTCGTGAAAACTTGCCACTGGAATTGAAAATTTGTTAAAAAAAAAANTGGTTGAGTTTATAAAAATCTCACCAAATTCGTGAAAACTTGCCACTGGAATTGAAAATTTGTTAAAAAAAAAAATTATTTAAAATTATATAATTTATACATTATTACCAGTTTTACGTATTTCGCCAGAGGGAAGAANTAAAAAAAAAATTATTTAAAATTATATAATTTATACATTATTACCAGTTTTACGTATTTCGCCAGAGGGAAGAATGAGGATAGATTCTGATTGGTCCTCATCACTTTCTGAAGTGAAACCACAACCCCTCCGAAGTGACCAAACTGTTAAATTGACATCTTTATTGTAAACTACAGAGTCATAAGATTCAAATGAGTTTGGTTTAAATGAACTCTGGAGACAAGCGGCAAATCCACGAAAACCAGATTCTTTAAATAGTGTCCAGTTTCCTTTTCCAGTGAATCCAAAAGATCGAATATTGATTGGTTGATTCAAATTTAACCAAAATCCATCAAAATATAGTTCTTCTTGTGTAAAAAATGGTCCAAGATAAAGACTTATTCCTTCATTTCTCAATAATCTATTGCCAATATGACGAAGAGACTTGTACTGACGGAAGTCTGTCTCGTTGACCCCATTATTTGTACATGCTTGGTCATCGGGTTGAGCACTGGCGTAAATAATGGCACCAACATCCCTATAATTTTGTTGGTTGAATATTGCCCATCTAAAACAAAGTAATTATATAACCAATCATACTTAATTATATTATATTCAAAACTTTTGTTTTTTTTTTCAACAAAAAAAAAAAAAAAAATCATCGAAAACATTACTTATTTTTCGCTATTTTTTGTAACAAATTATGTACTTACAACCCGGATTGAACACAAACGGATTTAATTTTTTCTTCGGATGCAATTTCGGAAACTTGAGTCAAATCTTCAAAATTTCCACTAAAAGATTCTGATTTGAGAGAACGCAAATTTGTTCGATTTTCACCACTAAAATATTTTCTATCCGCATGAATTGTCACACGTTGGAAAATTGTTTCATTTTGTAACTCACCTTGCGTCAGAAACTTTGCAGACGTTGAAGTTACAAAAATAACCCAGATGCGTAAAATTAATGAAAATTCTTGCATTTTTTAACCAGTAATGGCACACAGGACTATAGCATGACACTGGACTTGTCACGATATCTTACTCAAACTACCACTCTCGATTTCTTGATTACACGCAATGAAGAAGAACCTCACTAAACTACATCTTCATTGCCAAATGAGTATAATCAAAAGACGAGATGAAAGAAAAAAAAAGAAGCCTGAAGCGGAAGATGTAAAAAATAAACGAGTATAATATTGTTTGGAAGAATGGTGTTATTATGTAATAAAATCTACACCTGCTTGTTTGACCGCATTAACATTCTTAAAAACAATTTTCAAGGTCATAAGATTCACTTTTTACTCAATAATTTTCTTCTTGAATGAATTTTGTATAAATATTCTAATGAAATGTACAACTGGTTATTCATNTTGAATGAATTTTGTATAAATATTCTAATGAAATGTACAACTGGTTATTCATCGCGTATAGGAAAAGATGAAAAGGGTTAATGTGATCAATGTGTCCGTCCGTCCGTCCGTCCGTCTGTCTGTCTGTCTCTATACATTATTATTTTATATTTATTTGATTTGACTACTAGTTGAGTTCATAGCTACTGACTAAAGTGGAATAGTTATGAAACTTAGGAATTACTTACGACTCCTCAAGTTTTAATTTACTCCTAATTTTTTTTCATTTTCTTCTGAAGGAGAAAGTCAACATAATTTTGTGTCTGACGTCCATCCGCGATGTAGCGGGAAGTGAGAAATAATGGTAGGTAAATAAATATATTTCTATAAAGCTAGGACTGTAGAAGTTGATCCGTGGACATATATTTTTTATGAGAACTCAAGAGAGCGTAAAGTTTATTTTCTGTTATACTTTTTCTATGAGAAATATTTGGTTCTCTCTAGATTTCACTTCATATTCCTTTTCTCTCAAGCCCTTCGTTATATTTGTCCAGTGGCCACTTTGAGTCGGTCAATATCTTCAATAATAAAGTTGGCCGGACCAAATAACTACGGAGAGAAAGTCACTTTTACTTTTTGGATGAACGCTCTTTTTCTCTCTCTCTCTCTCTCTCTACGTCTCTGGATTGAGCAGGAAGAGATACTTATTCACTCACAAAAACTTTCTTCTTTTGTCCAAACCTTATTCTTTCCCTTATGGTTTAGAAACCTTATGAAGAGAAGAGGAAGCCTTACGGGTCCTTGCCTTCATTTCTCGGACTTTTTGCGGATGAAAGATCATCTACCCATTTTTTTTCATTTTCTTTCCAAAATTCTACAAATTCTGAAGAAATGAAAGAGAAAGTTTGAAGGAATTTGTAAAAAAAAAAAAATCTTTTTTTTTCCTTGTTACCTCTTCGGCTGACCTCATTCTACTACACCTTCAACAGATTTACTCTTGAATTATAGTTTTTTTTCTCCAAAAGTAATAATTTTTAAAATTTGAATCATTTGGTTGAATTTTAAAACTAAAAAAGTGTTTTTGTGATTTTTGAACAAACAAAAAAAAAAAAAATTTTTTTTTGTACTTTTAGTAGGCTTTTGGAGAAAGTGGAAATAAAAATTTGAAGAGGATATGTATGTTTTGTTCGTTTAAGAAAACCAATATCCGTCACCCACTCGACAGACAGAGAGGAGAAAGCATAAAGTTCTCGATGTCACTTTCCTGACCGTTTGTGAAGGTCTCGACGATGCAATGTGGGTCCTGGTGGTGACAGGATTGAAAGACAAGATGTGATTCTACTTTATACGACTGGTGACTAAAGAATACAAAATTGACCTCGTTTCTGTCGTTTCATTTTTTATTGCTCTTCGTCTATCCTCTTGGTTTTTTGACTATGTACTTGATTCACTTTGGTGTAAGAGTCATTGAGGAGTGATGAAATTTATACAAGCTTCTACTGACGCACTGTAGCTCATGTAAAACGAATTTGAGATTATATAGATTTCGTTATAAAAATCTTATTTCCATTTAACAACTTTGACAGTCGAAGAAATTTTGTAGGTACAAAGGAATCGTTTAAGATATTTTACCTTACAATGTAAATTTGAAAGGCTATGTAATTTTAAATTGTATCTATATTTTGTATATTTTGAAGTAATAGAATATCATTGAATGTAGGTACTAGGTACTAGGTACAAGTAAGAACTTAATAAAAAAAAAATATTATATACAAGCTGATCAAGGTAAAACTTCTTATGCTTTCACGAAAATTATTAAAAAGTGAACTAAATGCACTATGGCAGACAAAACCATTTAGTGAAGTGAAGTTAGCCAACTGAATTCAATAAACTTTTTCAACTATATGATTGCCAAATTATTTAAACTCAAAATTTTGATTTAAAGATTCTCTTTTCGAGTATGAACTAAGCATTTTTTTTTACTGTTTCTAGAGAAATAAGTGAAAAAAAATTTGATAAAATCTCTCTTGATCACACTGTATATTTGAATGATTAGGCGTTAGGGGTTTGTAAGCGGTGGAGATAGGAGTGAGGCGAAATGGAGAAAGTTGTCGAAATCGATTAGGACTGTGATTAACGAGCCTCGTCCGTGTTATCAATAACTCGGCTGTCCAATGAACACAGACGAAATCCCTTATTGTGAAACCTCAGCTTTTACTTCCTTTCTCCCTTTCGTAGACCTACTTCATCATCGGTGAGAGATTTCGTTTTTTTGAGGAGTTACTTTTCTTCCACAGGAGAGAGAGAGAAAGTAGTATCTCTAAGGATTTCTACCGATTTGAGAAAGGATCCTTTTACTTCCAAAAGTCACCCTCCACTTCATTCGGAGATCATCCACCCTCCTCACTAGACCTCAGCGAATGAGGAGGAGAGAGTGAGGAAGAAGTCTAGAGGAAGAGAGTCATTCATCTACTCGACTCATCCGACCATGTAATAAGGAGTTACCCTCCTTAATAATGTCACTGATCAACTGGAGCGAAATTTTTATCATCTATGGATACTCCTGATGCTGAGAGTATCATTGGATTTTGAGTCTTTTCTTCAGCTCTCTTCACTACTTGAAAGCGACAGGAGAAAAGTTTGATGCACTGAGTCTTCATCAACTGCTAGACGGAGAGAAAGAGATATTAAACTCGAGAGAAAAGACTTAAGCTCCCTTGACATCTTCCTATTTACTAAACAAGGCAAGTTAACAAAGTGCAATTAATTCTTGACACATGAATGAATGGAGGAAAGTTACTTTGGGACTATTTAGAAGTAAATGGAATCTAACAATACATTTCACTTCCATTTTCTCCCATTTTCCAAAAAAAAAAAAAAAAAAAAAAATCTATAAAGATTCCAACTGTAAGAGAGTCATGTGAAGGACATTTTGTCCGTCTGTCCTTCACACGTTTCATTTCACAAAACACATGAATAAGATGTTTAATTAGTTCTTATTGATACCTAGTGCATTGTAATTGGATTTTTTAAATATAATTTCAATCACTTGAAGCTATAAATAACTTATCTTTCAATTTATCCAATGCAGCATCAGTGCTAGTTTTACTTTCACTTCATTATTTGTTGCAAACACATTATGGATCTGTTCTGTCCGTCAGGCAGCTCTAACTCAAAAACGACTTGACGATGGATCGAGATGGAGTTTTCACTAATACTTAGACAATTTGAAGCCTATCTACGGCACACGATTGTGGTGACAAAGTTTTAATTTTTTAATTTTAATTAATTGACATAATTAATTGGCAAATGAAATGAGTTAATCTTTTGAAAAATTTAATTGTTGATCCCGGATCCTAGTGCATGACAACACAAAAACCGTTTGTTGACATTACAAAAAATTTGTTAGCTACTAAGAAATCATTGGAAGGTGGAATAAATCTAACTCCAAAATTCTCAACTCTAACAAGCTAAGTCACTTTTTGTTTAGTACAGGGTGTTCAAAATAAAACGTTACTGAAGAAAGTAGCTTTCACTCAGAAACATTTGAGACATCCTTTTAGCTGGCGCTAAAGTCATAAAAGTGGAGGGAGTGTAGCCAGCATCAGTATTATAAACATACCCAAACAGTTAGGCTCAGGTCTATAAAACTACGACAACGTATCAAAGCCAATTACAATTACTCTCCAAATGTAATCGATTAAACATTACAGTAATTGGTTGCTTGTAATTATAATTGTGTAATTGGCAATCACCTAATTACGTAACTGTGTTATTGACAATCACACAATTACGTAATTGTTCAAACTATATATCCATACTTTTTTGATAAACATTCAGGCCGACAGTTTTGCCTGCCCAAGTCGCCGTTAATCTCGGTTGCTCCCTAACTGCCAAAGTGAAGTTATTTGAAAAAAAAATAATTGAAGAAGAAAATTTGTTAATTATTAAATTTATAAATTTAATAAATAAGAATTTAAAGTGATGGAAAGTCTATACGGTTAAGCTCACAGATCACAAGGACAACAATGTTTTTGCAAAATCCATCCAGCTCTTGCACGTCTTGTAAGTCCCTTACAACCGAATCAGCATTTTTGTTTTACTGAATATCTAAAATATCTTTCTTAGACGCGAAACTTCATTTCATTGAACCAATGTCATAATCTTATTTTGTAAAAGGTGGAAGTCACTTATTGGTATCTGTATTACACGTACTATTTATATTTTATGTTGGGTTTGTTTGATTTTTTTATAGTTTTTATTTTGTACTTAAATGTAAGACAACTTCACCCAACTGCCACAGATAGTGTAATTTGCTGGATTCAATCAATTTTGGTGAAAGTCGGAGAAAATCAGTAACGTTTTATTTTAAACACCCTGTATATGATTAGCCCAAGGTGATTACCTCGTCTATCGTTAGTGAAAGAAACAGAAGATACTAGCACCGCTGCGACCTTTATCTAGTGGATTTAGACATCACAAGAGAGGTGAAAGTAAAAATGAGTAGCAACCCTTGGCAACTGCGAACACAAAAGGAAAACAGATAGTCCTTAAATTGAGGTGAAAGAGACTTGGCAAATACTCTCTGCTAAAGAATGTAGTGCGGCTAAGAATCTGCATTATGATCTGCTNGAGGTGAAAGAGACTTGGCAAATACTCTCTGCTAAAGAATGTAGTGCGGCTAAGAATCTGCATTATGATCTGCTAAACTAGTTTTTCTTGGAGGGGAGGTAATGTGTTAATGATTTCTCATAGATCATCAAAAGCTACAGTGTGAGACATATGCATAAATTAAGTCTATACAATCACTATACAAAAGAGTTATGATTTCTTGAAAATTAAAATTTTGGGAGGCTCTTTTGATATGTAAAACCTGTAGGTAGTTGTATTCAAAGGATCTCGTAAAACTTTCATTTAAAAAAAATCATTACGTATCCAGATTCTACAAATTTGACTTTTTGTCTATAACTATCAATGATCGTTTAGAAAATCTTAATGCCTTAACANTAACTATCAATGATCGTTTAGAAAATCTTAATGCCTTAACAGCAAAAAAATTGAGTTCCATTTAAAAAAAACGTGAAAATTATAAGACAGGATTTTTTCCAGCAATGAGAATGCTGGAAAAGGTGTTCCATCGCGTTCAAAGGCTCTTGTATAAACTCCAATCCTTATGCTTCCTATGACGACAAATTATTGTCAATCTTTACTTTAATACCAAGTGTCTCTAGTCCAATACACACAAATATGTGTTAAGTTAGTCGAGGCTAACTTCAGAGTTGTCCCCTCAAATACCAACTTTTAAAAGTTTACCACATTGAAGGGTATACCCCTAGTATGTTCCGATTTAAAGTTTGCAGAGCTTAAACTCGAGTCTAGACAATTGTACCCTCGGTAACTAATTCACCAGTTGTGGAATCCTCGAAAACATATTAATGTGTTGAGTTAAGGTGTCCAATGGAATGACCAAAATGAATTGGCCAAACGTGAATTGACCGACACATGAAGTGACCAACAAGNCTAAGGTGTCCAATGGAATGACCAAAATGAATTGGCCAAACGTGAATTGACCGACACATGAAGTGACCAACAAGATGAAAACATAATCAAGAAATATTGATTCATGATATACTGCTGTGACATCTACGGCACTCGTGAAAAAATTTGCACAAACCATTAGATGCAACAAACAAAATGAAACACTATCGGTATTCATTTCTTAAAAAATATTAGAAAATACGAAAATAGTCAAGCCGGCAAAATTGCAAAATAATATGAAAACTGTTTCATTTAAAAATGTAAAAGTATCAGTTCAAAGTCAAAGCTCAAGCTAAAACATTAACATTCATGAAACTTGGCAATAATAATAAAAAAAGCATCAGGTACAAAATCATAAAATTCATACTTATTTGGAAATTAGGCGGTAAAATTGAGCAAGCTCAAACAAAAATTCTGACTATTCGCTTCTCGAAATCTAAGAAGCAGGTTAAGAAACCTGAAATCTGTGTTGCCGTACTTTTCCTTATGATGGAGTTGTTGACCAGGTTGGTTACTCCATATCATTTACGAAGAGGCCGATTTTGAGGGTCATGACTAAAATATTGACAAAAAGCTGACATAAAATGCTGACCAATGTTATCCCTTATTTCTAACTTGGTCAGCTTTTCTCGGTCAGCATGTTGTTGGTAAGCATTTTAGTCATGGTCCTCAAAATCGGCCTCTTTGCAAGTGATATGGAGTGTAACACTACGTAATTGTTTAGGCTTTTTGAATTTCTGAAAGTAATCCTGCTATGGTTTCATTTTTTACCGAATTGTTCATGAAAATTTTTCTCATTAACGAATTAGTGAAATAGACTACACGACTAGCCAAAGTTTAGTATCCCTAGTACCAGGTGTGACTTATCATTCATGCTTACTCGGCTCANACCAGGTGTGACTTATCATTCATGCTTACTCGGCTCAATACCTGGAATTCACTTTTGGTACAAATGAATGATGATAAAGTTTGACGAATGATGTTTGTTATGAATCAAAATTTTTTTTCTTGGCCAATTCACATATTGGTTCTATGTGAATTAATCAATATATGAATTGATCAACACTGAATTGGTCAACATCATGAATTCACCAAAACGTGAATTGACCAACACGTGAATTTGCCAACAAATAGTAAAAATAAAGGAAAAAAATTTTTTATTCATGAGATTCAGCGTTAGTCATAGTTTGCATCATTTGCACCAAAAATGACTTCGTGGTATTGAGTCAAGTAAACGTGAAATGAGTAGTCACACCTGGTACAAGAGATATTAAAGTTTGGCTAGCTCTGTGTCAATNAAGTCAAGTAAACGTGAAATGAGTAGTCACACCTGGTACAAGAGATATTAAAGTTTGGCTAGCTCTGTGTCAATGCGTTGGTGGTAAAAAAATTCCACGAACTGTCCGGTAGAAAATAACCATAGAAAGACTGCTTACAGAAATTCGAAAACCTAAATAATTGTGTAAATGCTAACAAGCTTTCAACTTGATCATGAAAAACTCTCCATCATAAGAAAAAGTACAGAAACCTGGATCCCAGATTTCTTAACACAATTATAGATTATTAGAGCCGAAGTGTCTGAGAATATGTGCTTAAGCTTGCTTATAATGTTAACTGTTCTGTCTGATTTCAAATTAGTATGATTTTTTTTTTGATTTTGAGCTGATACTCTTTTTAATATCAAGGTTCGCGCATGTTAAAGTTTAATTTGAATTTTAACTCAATACTTTTAAGTTAAACAATTTCATATTATTATGCAAGTTTGTTTGCAAGACTTTTCAAATTTTTTCATAAAAAAAANCTTTTAAGTTAAACAATTTCATATTATTATGCAAGTTTGTTTGCAAGACTTTTCAAATTTTTTCATAAAAAAAAATTCCTTAAAGGCTTTCATTTTCTTTGTTACATCTACTAATTGATTTGTACGAAATTTTTCTCAAANTAAAAAAAATTCCTTAAAGGCTTTCATTTTCTTTGTTACATCTACTAATTGATTTGTACGAAATTTTTCTCAAAAATATACAGTGCCGCCTATTATGTCACAGCAGTAAATCATGAATCAAAAATCGGTTTTGTTATTATTTTCTTCTTGTTGGTAAATTTACCTATTTTCCAATTCACGGTGTTGATTAATTCGCGTTTGGTCAATTCACATGTTGGCCAACTCACTGGACATCATAACTAACCCAGTGACTTGATTCGTCCACGGCTCTTACCAACCTAACAACCAATTACCTCAGCTGCTTACAGTTTTACCACCGCATACGTCTCACTTACTTAAGATTTGTCCGTATCTCAGCCACCCACTAATGGTTGAAGTCTACAGATGCTTATACCGTTACTACAGTTTATTTTTATTGATTCTACCAAGTTTTTCTTTAAAATTTGTATAATCTTATAACATAGTCTTTTTTTTCAATTTAACAAAACTGATGTAATTCAACTTAATTAAGTTGAATGAATCATTAAACAAATTGGTATCACTTTAACCCAAAATTTTCAAGTCGCCTATACTTGACTCATTATCGTCAGCAGGAGTATTATTGTTTGTTATAGTTTTTTTTTCAAAATTGAATCTTTCTAATTTTTTCTTCCGTTTTCTCTTTTACTTTCTAATTCCAACTTTGACTATACAGTCCGACCATAAATTTTGTTTCATAGGGAAAAGACTCTTAGCTCATGCCTTTTGCTGGAGAAAGCAGGTAATTTTTGTTTTGTATGGAAAGTTGTTAGTTTTAATTTTTTCCGAGGAACCACTATTCAGTTTCAAAAGGACCATTGAAAATTAGGATAGGAAGTTGAAAAAATCAAGTTTCTGCTATATCAATATCAATAAATTCTGTATATCAATCTATAAAAAGTTATGATTTTTTGAAAATTGGAATTTTTGGATCTTCTTTTGAATCCCACATCTCTTAAGTACATCGTCTCAAAATAACATCCAAGGGTTTCAATTTTCATAAATTCATAACGTTTGTTCTACTGATTCCAGAGACTTGATTTTGTTTAACTTTGTTCCACTACTTTTCAATGATCTTTCTAATAAAACTGCTAAAATATCTCTGAAAAAAAAATTCATTCAAAATGTTCTTTGAGCATCCATTACAAAGGCACTGGTTTTCCCAGCAAAGAGCATGGGGCCAAAAGTCTCTTCTCATAGTTTTTGAGATTTGTAGTCGCACTGTAGAAGTCTTGCATAGTTCCATTATTCTCTCTGCTCCGATTGGTGAAAGTAGTTTGAGTTGAATTTGGTCTTAATGGGTGAATGGTAGGAAGGAATTTATATTGTACTTTCTCCCTAGCTCTGGTAAACATGTGGAACCTCATTTTCTCATCCACAATTCCAATTCCATTCATTATGAGAGGACTTGATGAAGAAAAGATGCCCTTCATGTCCTTATTTTCCCCAGATGAATCATCCCTAAAAGATAATCAAAAAATCCCCAAAATCCAATATCTCATTTAGAACAATGTTTTCCNCCCAGATGAATCATCCCTAAAAGATAATCAAAAAATCCCCAAAATCCAATATCTCATTTAGAACAATGTTTTCCGGTGGATTACTTATAATGAAGAGTTTGAGCCACCACCACCCCATCACAAAGCCTTATGTACTATCAACTGGATTATTCTATGGTGGACTACTAAGCACAAATACTCATCAATTCTATTTACACTACATGGAAGTCTCCACAAATTCTTTCTCCTATAAACTTTTTATTCCAAATGGAAAATATTCATAATCATTATTCTCCTCAAAGACAAACTAAATGAGTGGAATTAAAAAATTTTTTCAAGTCAGTTCTCATTTTAAAAAGGAGTAGGAGCGTTTGTGAATTATGAATAGCACTAAATAAGATCCTTACGACAAAGTAAGGAGTAAAAACGCATAAAAACTACTAATACTCTACCATTCTTCAGTTGACTTCTTAATGAGAAACTGAACTTTTCACTCCTTGAGGTATAGAGTTGAAAAAAAAAAAGTTGAAAGAGACGAGAGACTCTTCAGAAACTGCCTATTGCATAGATTCCTATACTTTCTCCACTTTCACTTTCTAAGTGAAGTCTCCAAGGTCCTAAAGACAGGTCAATTATCCTACAATGTACCAAAGTCAGCTAAATGTCAACCTTTATTTCCAACGCTATAGGTATTTTTTATAAATTCTAGTCTTACTTCTTACTTTTTCTAAAAAAAAAGTATTCGTTTTTCTTTGGGAAGAGAAAAAAAAAGTTTAAAGACTTTCTTCCGTTGTTAATACTTTGAATAGTAGTAAATTGAAATTTAGAGTATCTATTTAGAGTTTATAACACTCTCACGACTACTTTTTCTTAATAATTAAGACTAGATCAAGTTTTTTTTATTCTAAAGCACACTATTGGCAATATTTTAAATTATTCAATTGGCTCGAGTGAAACCTTTCACCGTTTTACCAAAACAAAACTGATAGAAATATATAAGCACGATTATTCATTATTAGTATAAAAATTTTAAACCACAAAGAAACAAAAACAAAACTTTTAAATTAGACCTCCTGGTCAAAATTATAAAACATAAGAAAATAATTTTTGGTCCTATCTCTTATGTTGGAGAAAGTCTCTGTTTTATTATTATGTCTATTGAAATTTGTTAAGGAATTTTTTTCTGGTCAAACGATATTTTTTTATTAAAGAACATTGAAAAGTAGGGTATGCGGCTTTCACACTTGCTGGTTCCTTCTCGAAAATTGGACATTTTTATGAGTTGTGTGTTCATATTAACAAAAATTCCCTGTCTCAACTCCCTGAAATTTTATCAAAAGTTTCGAGTAACTAATACGATCTAGGCGGTCAAAGTTGTGCGTTCATACTAACCTACAACTTTCTGTTGACAGACAAAAAACTTCCTGTACAACTATTTTTTCTGTGAGGTTGGTCTGACCAAACTGTAAATTGTGAGAAAAAATCGTCTTCATCAAACAACTTTTTCAAACTTGTTCACATTAGAATGGCCAGATACTTTTAAATAGTTTGTTGCTTCTGCTTCACATCTTTTGACAAAAATTATGTCCCATATCTGAATACGCAACTAGTTATGTGTAAATACACAACTCCAAGTTGCCGAGAGTTGCAGGTAACTCGAAGAGGCAAATCTCAGAAGGAAATTGCAGAGGCAAATTTCAGAGGCAAATCGCAGAGGCAAATCGCAAAGGCAAGCAGGGAGATGTCCGTATATGTTTAAGCACCTTTAACACTGGTAAAAAATCAGTTCTCTAGGCACAAATGGTCAAAATTTATGATTATACAGTAAAGTTCGGCTATAGTGACCCCGGTTATAATAGAACTCCGGCTATAGCAAACGACACTGTCCGGTCCCTGCCAAGCAAATGGGAGATTATGTTTTAAGTAGTCCGGCTATAATGAAATCGGCTATACTGAACTTCCGGCCTTAGTGAACTAAACCTACCGGTCCCGAGAGTCATTTTGTCCGGTTATAGTGAAATNCCCCAGAGTCATTTTGTCCGGTTATAGTGAAATGTCTGAATTCCGTAATGAGACCATTTGCTACTACTGTCCCTTATACTTTTATGCCTGCCAATCTATGCACCGGACTTGCATGTTGCCCTATGAGTTTTAGTTTATTAAGTAAATTACTAATTCACAATGTCAAAATCAGGCCAAAAGCGCACTGCGTNGTTATAGTGAAATATGTCTGAATTCCGTAATGAGACCATTTGCTACTACTGTTCCTTATACTTTTATGCCTGACAATCTATGCA
Organism: Holacanthella duospinosa; assembly: GCA_002738285.1. Classification (NCBI taxonomy): domain Eukaryota; kingdom Metazoa; phylum Arthropoda; class Collembola; order Poduromorpha; family Neanuridae; genus Holacanthella; species Holacanthella duospinosa. Next base: position 12,814 of record NIPM01000246.1, on the reverse strand, counting down.
CCGGACTTGCATGTTGCCCTATGAGTTTTAGTTTATTAAGTAAATTACTAATTCACAATGTCAAAATGAGGCCAAAAGCGCACTGCGTTGTCCTTAAACGATGAATTCGATATCATTGCTGCACTGTCTTCCAACACACCTCGCCAAACGTTATGTGAGAAATATAAGTTTGGAAACTCAACAATTTCTCTTATTTTGAAATCAAAATCTAAAATTGAAGAAGACTTCCAAAGATTTTGTGGTGTAAGTTAATAATAAAAGTGTTGAAATATAATTAGATTACATTTAAGCAATTAGCTAAAATTCAAATATCAAATTCTTAGAATATAAAACGCCAACTATCCATGTAACTATGTAACTATCCATAGTTGGATCCTGCGCTCATCAAATGGTCTCAAGCAAATCCCCATTACCCAGTTCTTCTCTAAATCGGCTTAGCTGAATTTATAGTGAAATATTTGGATATAATGAACAATTATTAAATTAAAGTGTCCGTTCACTATACGGATATAATGAACTCCGGCTATACTGAACAATTTTGCCGGTCCCTACAGATTCACTATAACCGAACTTTACTGTATCTAATTTTTGGAATATAATTCTGAGACACCTATCCTTTACTGTAGTGTCTCAGGATTCTGTTCGAAAACACTTGATTTTCAATAAATCATAACTTTTTACCCTTTTAACCCTGGAGACCTGATTTTTTCCCCGTGTCTCCCTACTTGTATGTTTTTTTCCATAAAATAACATCACTTTACTCGAACAATTTTTACGTAGCGACGTAAGTTTAAAACATGCAACTATTTCAGCAAAAAGCAGGGGTCAAAACTAACTTTTTCCATTTTTATAATATTTTCCAGAACAGTAGATACACACAAAAAAGAATGACACGTTGAGTGAACTTGAATACAAATTTGACTTACTTGTCAGTTCCAGTGATAGTGTCCTTTGCACATGCGTAATAACATTTTCATAACCCTATATTTATTCAGTAGTTACTGGAGTTATAGCTATAAGATTTAACAACACAACTAAAAAAAAAAAGAATTTTTTTTTTCTGTACCAAAATTAGGAATAACAATGTCTACAGCTTCCGCTATAAATCACATGAATTGAGTTGATGTTCATATATTTTGAAAAGACTAAAGAAATGAAAAAAATTTATGCATACTAAAAAATAAGACTAAAGATAGAATTTTGATTTAAGTTTTAGTAGTATTAGCCATTTGCGGAAGCTGATGAGTACAAAGAGAGTTAAAAAAAAAACTCATCGGAGTGAGGTTTGTTGTAAATGGTGAAAGTATATACTTATAAGGACTCCTCCGTCTATCGCTTCCTGACAAGGGATCCATTTCTTCTCCCAATTTTATACTCTTCTATTAAAAGAGTCTTTTTTTTTGACTAAGTAATAAATCGCTGAGATTATAAACCACGTTGTCATCTCAAGGAAATGTTTCTACTGTAGAAAATACTCTTTCCTCTGTCTTGTATTTTTTTTCTTTATAATCTGATGCCTTGGATCCTCTTTTGTTCTTTTTCCAAGGCACACAGAAATGTGTGTTTTCTCTTTTGTTAGACTCTTTTTTGACTAAAGTGGATGAGCTTGAGTACTTTTTTTTTTCTTTCTCTTGGCTCTAAACTAAACAAAGATCTCTTTGGAGGTTGAGGGAGGAGAGAAAGGTAGTGAATTTTTTATACATAAGAAGAGAAATCTTTCTTCTAGTCAGTGAAAGTCCCTTTTCTCTTTGGAATTGAATAATTGATCAAAATCTTGAGGGGTTTTTTTTTTTTTTTTTTTTTTTACTATCACCGCAGTGGGAGCTTTTCCGTTTACAAGTACAGAGAATGAGACGAGTGACAGTGAGAGATTGAATTTTATTTTATTTCCTTCCCTTGCTTTCTCTCATTTAAATTCAGCTTTCACTTCATCCCCTCCATTCCCTCAACAATCATTACCACAAAGACAATTTAAACTTGACGATTTCTCAGGATGTGGGAAATTTGAATGGAAATAAGGACATAGTAATTTCCTGGATTTTAAACAATCAAATCTAAAGACTCGACTCTCTCAGTAAACTTTCACTTTCATCTTTTAAAGAAATTCATGATGGATACTAAATCTTAAGTACAAAGAAAAAAAAACGGGAATGTAAGTGGTAATACTCATATTTATTAATAATTTATTATAATTACACTATAAGAAACCAAAGTTTTACTACTATATAGTAGTAGTTTTTAGGTTAAAATATAACTAACTATAAGTGTAGGTAGAATTTGTAGTAAAAGTGAGTATTAAAGTGGATAATTCTTATGTCAAAGAATAAATGTCATAAATTGGAGTTGAATTGCTTTGTGTCTCTTTACTAGTAAGCATATTCTTTGTAACTTTCTCTCTGGAATTGGTTCCTGAGCTTCTTAAATGAGAATAGTTAGAGACTATATAGGGTTAAGATGAGAGAGTGGAGAGGATGTAGGAAGAGTAAAAGTTGTATAGTTTTGTAGTATAGTTTTTGTATTTATTATTGTGTCCCTAGAAGACATGGTTTTTTGTAGTGTAGTGGGTCTAAATGGCAATAGTTGAATAGGATATAAGGAAATGAGTTATAAGGGATAGGAGCGGAGATAGAGAGATAGCCATCAGTGGACTTGAGTTTCTATAGAGAAAGTAGACTTTCTCTTTTTTTTTTTTTTTTTTTTTTTTTTTATTTTTTATTTCAAACTCGATATGGACAAAGTTTGGTAGTTTGGTTCTTGAGAGTTGGCAATGTCATTCCACGGCAATTTAGCACAGGTCTCGGAACATAAATTTATAAGGATGGACCCGTTAATCCACTCTATTCCACACTTTCTCTACTATAGCTCTATGCATAGCTCATAGAGAAAAAGAGACTTTACGACAAACTAGATATGCATCTTTCCGGATCTTTTCACTCATATTCATACACAACTTTTCTATTATTTTTATACTAAATTTGGCATATCATAAAATTTTGTTGCTTTAATTGAGTGTGCTAATATTTTATGAAATAGAGTATGACCCTATGCGCTACTAGTCTTTACTACAGAAAAAGCTATACTCTTATGTAATAACAGTAAATTGTTATTATAACTTCAACATTATTACTACGTTGTAACAATTATTTTCCTAAAAGTAAGGAGGATTTCATTGTCAAAATTAAGGATTATTTCAAATATATTTTCAACATTTTGTAAAGTGAAAGTGCTCAATAACTACATAATGTTTCTACAGGGTTAAAATAACTTTTTAACCCATTTTTTACTAACTTTTTTTTTNGTGCTCAATAACTACATAATGTTTCTACAGGGTTAAAATAACTTTTTAACCCATTTTTTACTAACTTTTTTTTTGTTTCAAAGTAAGTAAAAGGTATCAAAAATACAATCATAAGAAGAAAAAAAAATATATACAGTGAAGTATGATAATGTCTGGCAGAGAAAGGAGAGTGGTTCTTTCACTTCGTTGCGGAGCTTATCCAAAGAACCCTTTCCCACCAGATGATGCGCAGGTTACCAACGGTTGTCGGTAATAACTTTATTAGGTTACCCAATGCGCTGCTACAGTTATGAATTTAACATTCCTTGGCTATTCATAACCAGTTCTTCGATAATAATCTAAATGTCTAAAAGGTGGAATTAAAAGTGTAATCTTATATGTGAATGAAAATGAAGACGAAATAGGTGTAAGTACGGCGCTCAACTTTAATTTCAATTTTAAAGTTTTCCGTTTTCCACTTCAAGTGAAAGAACCACCCTCCTTTCTCTGCCAGACATTATCATACTCCACTGTATATACATCAAGCATAAATTTTAGACAATAAATTTTTTGATTTAAAATTTGAGAATGAGTATATATGTTTTATGTGAGCCAACTTTACACTACACATTTGAATTATAATTCAAAATTATATACAATCAATTCCTTGATTATTAACCCCAAACTCGCTTTAGAGAAAGTATATTTCATAATGAGTAAAAGTGTTATGTTAACCCACTCNGTACGGCGCTCAACTTTAATTTCAATTTTAAAGTTTTCCGTTTTCCACTTCAAGTGAAAGAACCACCATCCTTTCTCTGCCAGACATTATCATACTCCACTGTATATACATCAAGCATAAATTTTAGACAATAAATTTTTTGATTTAAAATTTGAGAATGAGTATATATGTTTTATGTGAGCCAACTTTACACTACACATTTGAATTATAATTCAAAATTATATACAATCAATTCCTTGATTATTAACCCCAAACTCGCTTTAGAAAAAGTATATTTCATAATGAGTAAAAGTGTTATGTTAACCCACTCTTACCTGTTATCATTTCATAAAAATTTTTTCTAAAGTTTAAACTAATTTTGTCTGGATTTTTATAATATATATTTACTAAAGAGATATAATATGGCACCATTTTAACTAAAGATTGAGTGAAAATTATTTATTTTTATTAATTCAATAAAATTTACTAAGTGATTTTATTCAATGGTTGTGATAATTCTATTTGGTGAGAATTGTCACCATTTTTTGTAAAATCTTGTATACGTTTTCAAATTTCAATTTTAATTAAATTCATTACAGTTACTGGTTTGTTATGGTAGACTCAACTACCTTTGAGTAGGATAAAATTGATAAAAAAAAAGAAAAGAAATGATTTTGAAGTGGGAAAAAATAGGCTGTAGGAGAAAGGTTTGTATAAAAAATTCTCGTAGTTGAGTTCACCTAATGCTCATTTTATTCAGAGAAATTCCTTTTAGTTCTCTCTCTTCTATTTTGAGTGGATGAAAGAAAAGAGGAGATCATTTTAATCATGTCAAAGGAATATCTTCCTAACAGGATTTTCAAAATGGGTGACACGTTGTCGCATTAAGTACCCAACTTCTATGAGGAATTGCTAAGTGCCAACCCTTTCCACTTTCACCTTCAAAAGTGGAAACAACTCTACCCTTACTCTTATCACATCCCTTCTTTTCCAATTAATTCCCCCACAACTTACTTTTTTTTTATATTTTTCTACTCAAATCACTAAAAATTTAAATCCTATAGAGAATTTACAAGAATTGACATAAAATTACCCTATTTTTTTCATTTAGACGAATGAGATTAAGACATTTGTGGTAAAAGTAGACTAAAATAGAGATCCAGAAACCCTTTTTTTTATAGTAACATTAAATCATAGTATACTTTTGTTATTTTTTTTTCTACCGTAGATTCCAATTCTTGACTTAAAATCAGTAGAAAAGAAAACAAACTTATTTTTGGAATGAATCTTGAAAAATTGCCAACAAGGGGTTCGTTGCTCTGGAAGAGGTTTTTTTCCTTCTCTAGACCTAAACCTCTTCTCATTCCACCTTTACTCACTTTTATTTTTACTTTTTGGCTCTGTGACAACTTCCCACTGGAGAAAAGGAGTAAAAGTCACTTTCTATTCCATCAATTGGGAGTGAAAATGGAAAGAAAAAAGATTTTTCTCGTTTTCTTTAATGTTTTCAACTGAAGAGTTTATGGGATGAGAATTCTGTCTCACTTTCACCACAATTTCTACTCTTTTCCTCTGACTTACACAAAAACCTTTCACTTTTTTTTTACCCTCATGCAAAGTTTTTACTATATTCTTTTTTTTTTCTTTTCAATTTTCTAAATGATTCCTGTTGTTTGTATTTATCTTAATAGCCTCCATATCATCCAACTTGAATTTTTTGCTTTTAAACTTCTTCAAGTAAAAAGTGAAAGTAAAAGAAAAAGTGAGTAAAATAAAACTCAAATGAGGAGAAAGTGAGCTAACTTTTGGAAATTTTTTGTTTCTTAGTATTTTCTTGTGGTTTGGGTAACAAGTGTAGGAGAAAATATTTTTTCAAGACGAAAAGTATGGGAAAATTTTTTTTAAAGTTGAGGAAGCCTAATAGGGAGCGTAATGGCAAGCTGATAGGATCGTTTTTTGGCCATCCTTCATCTACTGCAAGGTTTTTTTTTTAACCTTTTCGAATTTTTTTTTTTTTTGAATTTTCTTCGCAGCGTGTTTCACAATTTTTGTTTTAAGAAACGTAATGTCTAGGACACGAACTATGTAGTAGTGTAATAATATTAATGGAAGTTCAAAAGTAATAAATCTATCAAAACCTTTTCCTCAAATTTCCGTTCTTACACAACCCACCGTGAGTGTTTAGTACTTTTAAAAGGATCCCATTTTCTTAAGTTAGTCAAGTACCAAGACATTTCCCAGATGAAAATTTTTGGTCAAGAGACTTTTTTTTTTCTCTCCGCGGTTTGTCAATAACAATGCCAACAAACTAAATTTTCGATGACTTTCTTTTAGAAAAAAAAAACTGAAAGTGAAAGCACTTTTTGTTTATCCAAGTGGTTTCTTTCATCCCTAAGTCCAGTAGAACTTTAGGAGAAAAAAAAAAGTTATTTAAGATGAAAAAGTAAGTCAGCAATTCTTCATAAGAAGTAAAAGAATCTATGATCTCTAGTTAGATATTAGATAATTTATTTCTATCAAAAAATATTAAATTGGTCTACCAAACAGAAGGATGAACCAATAAATAAACTAAATTTCAATATAAATCCTGTCATCCATTTCTGATGATTTTGGTATTTTTTTTTTTTTTTTTCAAAACCCCAAGAGGATTATAAGCCTCAAGGTTTCTGTCCAAACGCTACAGTACTGAAGAGGATAATTAAATTTAGAGGAAGAAAAAATGAAGAGCTTATAGTGATATTAGGTTCCGCCAGAGCCCGTTTTACGCTTGCCCTAACAAAATGTTTATCCGAAAATACCACTTTGAGACACCGAGTAATATTTCATTCTGAGGTTTATAAGTTGGAGAGAACCGTAAGCAAAAAGCTTATTGAGTGAATTTCCGACCCGATAAACTGAGGGGATAGTTTCCGTTCGTCGTTAAAGTCACTTTCTCCTCTTACCAAACATTTCTCTCCTTTCTCGCTTCACGATGGGACAGAAAACCGTTTTTAGGTACCACTAGACTAACTTTTGAAATTGCTTTTGCTCTCTCCAATACAAAGTCCATGTTTTCTCAACTCAATATTTACTACTTTTCTATTTTAGAACATATTTTTGAATTTGCATCTTGTTAACTCCAATGTAGTGAAAGTCCGGAGGAGGGAAACTCACTCTTTTGCATTTTACAATATTAAAACTAAATGGAACCTTTTCTGGTTATAGTCACGAGCGACTCACTTTCTATATGATCAAAACTGTTGGAAGAATTAGAAATTAAAGCAACAATTAAACATTATCGAGAATTTACCTTTAGTTGATTAATTACTTACCAGTATAGTCCAAAAAAGTTAGGTCCAAGCCCAAAGTCCAAGTCCAAGTCCAAAAATAAGTACATTTGGGGAAGGTCAGTTTAATATGAGCTAGAACGGAATGAGATAAGGGTATTCAACCTCCTATTTTTTTTTGTATGACTTTTGTAATTGAGACTTTCTGTATATGTACTTATTTTTAAACTCCAAGGTAGCTGGACAAGAGAAGAATTTACGGAAAACTTTTATTATTTAGAATTATAGCGTTTGTAGATTATGAATCTAAGGGCTTCTCAAGGTTTTCTAAATTATTAACAATGAACGTAGAGTTGTAGAAGTTTATGTANATGAACGCAGAGTTGTAGAAGTTTATGTGATTCGTAGCGTCTTCACCCGCGTCTGAAGTTTAGTTCATTTTACAACTAATTATACAGAGTGTGGGATAGTTGCAGCATAGCTCTTATTACCAACTGGATAGTGAACATAGACTACTAGTTTGGTGAAAATTTATGGTCGCGCTTTATTTTTGTTGAAAAATGGAGTTATTATCAATATATTTAAGTTTAAATCGCTTAAACAAGGTAGCATATCATGTATAGTGTCAAAAATATTCAATTTTAAACAGACTCCCTTATTTGATTGATTTAACGCGTATAATGAATTTTGTGGTGGGAGATAGTTGGTGAAAAATTATGGCCGCACCTCACGCTTACACCTATAAAACCGTTATTTTCGTCAATTGAGCAATTCGTTTACTCAGTTTAGATTATTTATGATGTAAATACATGTTTACATTAGAATTTGGCAATATTCCCAGAATTATAATCAGAAAAGTTACCAAAACTACAACATGCCGACAGGAAGTGTTTATCGACATATGAGAAAGGAATAAACTGATCCAATCTTAATAACTGGATAGTCAATACGCCAAATTGCAACAAAATTGGAATATCTAATGACTGTATACAGATCTGAATGAAAATCAAAGCAACTCCGTTTAGGAATAAGAAACGGGGAGCGAAGAAAGAACTTTCTTCAAGAAATAAACGTCTCATATTCAAAGAAAATAGTAATAAGTATATTTTCACAGCCAAAATCAAGCACAACCTGAATCTGAATAAGTCACGGTGGACAGTTGGAAACGTATTAGCCTCATACAACAACGCTAAATACCCGATAACCTCAAGATTCCCACACTAAGATAACACAACAGAATTGGTTGGCTACATTGGGTGAAAGTTAGGATCAGAATCGATTGGAGAATGTAAATTCACAATCTAGATTGACGAAAAAATATTTAATCTAGATGCTTATATGCTTAAAACCGTATTCTATTTTCAAATGTATTACCACTTTCAGTTTTATTAAACCAAAAAAAAAACAATCATTACATTTTTAAGGTTTCAATTAAGTTTTATTTATTAGTTTTATATGCAATAATAGTTNGGATCAGAATCGATTGGAGAATGTAAATTCACAATCTAGATTGACGAAAAAATATTTAATCTAGATGCTTATATACTTAAAACCGTATTCTATTTTCAAATGTATTACCACTTTCAGTTTTATTAAACCAAAAAAAAACAATCATTACATTTTTAAGGTTTCAATTAAGTTTTATTTATTAGTTTTATATGCAATAATAGTTGAATATTTTTGAAAAGGAAAATTTCACTGAAAGTTAGGCTGCAAGTAATCCTNTGAATATTTTTGAAAAGGAAAATTTCACTGAAAGTTAGGCTGCAAGTAATCCTACAATTTCCGAAATTTCTTCATGTGGAAAGAAGCGAAGGAGGAAGGCACACGACACAACGTCTCAAATAATTGATAATTGGAGTGTGTGCGACAAGGAGAAATTGATTGCTGTACGTGTCAAAACACGTGAGTAGTAAGGGGATACATGGGTTGTCGACCGATGCCATGACAGTGGAAAAAGTATGATGAGTCAGTAAAGAGTGAATGTATTTGTGGTATCAGAACAAANCGACCGATGCCATGACAGTGGAAAAAGTATGATGAGTCAGTAAAGAGTGAATGTATTTGTGGTATCAGAACAAATTCATATTCCAACAATGTTTTAAACATATGACAATGTGAAAGATGACAAATAGCAATATTCAAATCACTGTTGTTATAGATAAAGCACATATCAGCAAAGGAAAACCGAAATACAGACCTTAATCACTATCTGACTCCTCAGTGTGTTCAAAAATAAATGTCAAAGGTAACACGNCAAAACCGAAATACAGACCTTAATCACTATCTGACTCCTCAGTGTGTTCAAAAATAAATGTCAAAGGTAACACGCAAGCGGTCGAATTATTCTAATACAGTGGTTTTAGCTTATTGTCACCTCCGAGGGAGCCAAAAATCGGTTGACAGTAGCGGAGTTGACGATAGCGGATAATGTCAACTGACTGATAATTCAAAGATTAGGTGACATAAACCGAAGTTACTGGTTTTAAAGGCGCATTTTATAATACGATATCTTTTTCGATTTATTTTACACCTTGAATTGATTTATTACCTGAATTTGGAATACTCTAAAAGCAAATTGCTTCTTAATGTAATCAGCAAGCTTTTTTGCAATATGCCAAAGAAATGGCTTTGAGATATTATCTTGTCACAAACTCCCAAACTATTGTTTGCGAAGTTCTTCATTTCCAATGTTGCTTATCATTAAAACTTTCATTAAAGTTTCTCAATCCTAACCATGTGCCCATCTAAAGTTGGCATACTCGCGGTTGGAATAAACCCGCGACTGCGNGTTTCTCAATCCTAACCATGTGCCCATCTAAAGTTGGCATACTCGCGGTTGGAATAAACCCGCGACTGCGGATGAGTCTTTAAAAAAATAAACGTTCACGATCGACGATCGCATAGTAGAATACAACAAATAGATTAATGAAACAGTTCCCCCAAGGGTCTGTGACCTACCACACCATTTAAACAAACACGAGTATATTCTGGGTCTGAGAACCGAAAGTTTCCATTAAAGTGTGGTTATGTGCCATACATTCTCTTCAAATGGGATGACAATAGGAGGTGTGACAATAGGCAGAGTATTTAGTACATGGGTGCATGGAGTTTAGCCGAGAATAAGCCAACAGGTTGACATTAAGCGAAATGTCACATTAAGGGGTAGTGACATTAAACTAAAACCACTGTACAAATAAATCCGCTGTAGCAATTAGCATTTTATCTAAATTGATCGTTACTACAGGAAACTCATCTAAACAACAAAATAAAAATATAGCTATCGGGTCGATTCTGTCGGTACACTGGAGGGTACACAACAGCTTCAAAATAGTTATCCTAATAAACAAGGACGACCAAACTATGCGATTTTGCACGCCAAATTATGCGCTAAATATTTCAGTTTATGCGATTTTATGAGCTAAAATCCGACTCACAAAACTAGTTCTAAAGGTCGTTTGACGTGATATTTATTCGCTGTTTTCACGCTATCGCAGCTTGACAACCTTAACGTTGAAAACCTCTACAACCTTTGCGAGTAACAAAGTCGTACCTTTCAAATATAGATTTAACGAAGTGCAATATTAAAAAAAAACAATTCGTGTACATAATTTGGTTAGAGCATTCCACGTTGTTCCACTCCACCAATCTTTCTTTTTTTTTTAATATTGTCTAACTGTCAAATTAGTTGTTGAAAATCTCGTCCGACAACATGATGATCCCAATGTTGTAATAATCACAGTCACAATAACCATAAAACTGTAATTTCTAAGTTTGATCCACTTAATTTNTTAATATTGTCTAACTGTCAAATTAGTTGTTGAAAATCTCGTCCGACAACATGGTGATCCCAATGTTGTAATAATCACAGTCACAATAACCATAAAACTGTAATTTCTAAGTTTGATCCACTTAATTTGTAAACACATTTAGGCGCTTATTACCTGAAATAACTTTTCTCTCCAGTTTACCACACAGACTAAAATTTAAGATCTATACACGAGTAATGCGAGATTTGGTGCCGAGGATTGATACGTTATTACGCTGTATTCATTAAATAGTTCGGCATCATTTGGTTAACAGCAAAATTCCAAATTTCTCCCCAAAATTATGCAATATTTTGCAAAATTATGCGCTACTTTGAAATAATGCAATTTATGTTTCATGCGGGATAAATTGGTGTTAATCGTCATAATTTTTCTTGATCCAGTGACACTAGAAATATGAAATAGACGACCAGGGTTAATTACGATTATGCAATTTTATGCAAATTATTCATTTGGTAGCCCTTGCTAATAAAACAGATTATATGTTGAGAAAACACCTCAGAGAATTTGTATAAGAATCGTTAGGTAAAAAGGTGACTCGAATAATTGTCTCAATATTTTGCGATGTCCAATGCNAAGAATTTGTATAAGAATCGTTAGGTAAAAAGGTGACTCGAATAATTGTCTCAATATTTTGCGATGTCCAATGCCCAAGTCTAATTTAGTAAAATCTCATATAAAATTAGTTCAATGATAATAATAGAAACAGATTACAGAGACCTAAGCACAAAACAAATTTCTAAAAGGCATTTAAATTAAAGCGAAGTCTAATGCTACAATTACACCAGAGAGCAAAAGTTGCGCAACTTTTGTTCAAAAGTTTTATGCAATTTCTTGTNTGCTACAATTACACCAGAGAGCAAAAGTTGCGCAACTTTTGTTCAAAAGTTTTATGCAATTTCTTGTGCAAGAAATTGTATGAAACTTTTGTTTTATTATTGATTACACTAGTAACCAAACCTATGAAATTCACCTATTATCACCTCCGCTCAACTTGCCTCAAATGATTTATATTTGAAAACCCGCCTCGGATTTTTCTCAATTTGATGTTTTTCCAAAACAAAACTTGTCCCGCATTAACTTGTTTTTTACGAGATGGGGCTATTTGAACCAAAATATTCAAAAGTTGTAAAGTTTCATGATCGAAATTGCATTCGATTGCAATTTCGGATCTTGAAATTTTTCTTGCGTATGATGACGTTGTGCAAGAGAAGTTGTAAGATTTCATGTGCGATTACACCAAAAATTTCAAAATTTCATTAAAACTTTCGCATAAAGTTGCCTAGTGTAATTGGAGCATAAAAGAAAATAATCTTTAGAAAAAGGTTAGCATAGGTCAAAGTACACGAGATAAAAATAAGACATAAGTTTTAGAAGCAGTTAGCGGAGACCAAACTCCACAAGACACTGTCCAGTAGTTGGTTGACACAAAACTCCATACGTCAAAATAGATTTCAAAATCAAGTTGAAAAGACCAATGCCCACAAAAATGCCGGATAAACTATTAGTAGAGTCCAAAGTCCATATAATGTGAAAGGGTATAAGTAGTGGGTATGTTCCTGCTANGCCGGATAAACTATTAGTAGAGTCCAAAGTCCATATAATGTGAAAGGGTATAAGTAGTGGGTATGTTCCTGCTAATGGAACCAACCTGAAGAAGAAAGCATAGATGTAATTATGTCACATTTATAGTGGGGAAAGCATCCTAAAGACAAAGTGAATA